>NMRB01000524.1:92560-113090 GCA_002633025.1 Notospermus geniculatus
CCCCCCCCGTGTTGAACCTGCCGGCACCTGGAACACTGACCCCTCCTGATGGTCCCTGTTGGGGCACGGATGATGCCAATGCCAAGAGTCATGAAAGTGCCAGGAAGAAAAGGCTTTCATGAAAGTGTAGTCTGTGATGCCTGGTACAACAGGGAGATTCCCACTTTTCTAGTGGCAGGACAAATTGATCTTAAAAAGAAGTGCCATCACCAGCAAAGTGGGAGCCTCTCACCGACAGTTGTACAAGACAGAGAAGCACCAGAATACAATGAGGGGCAAGTTGCCAAGTGAGTTGAGGGATGGCATGGAATCAGACTGGACTTTTTCCACTTTATCTGCACAGGGTGAACTCTCCTTATTTTTTCCTGAGAACAATACATGACTGCAGGTTGGATTGCACAGGATTTTCCTTCATCATGTTCATCCTGAGTGGAGTTGTGTGGTTGTCCACCATCACACTGGGCCTGATGAGCATTGCACAAAATAAATATGCCAGTGAATTTCTAAGAAAATAATTATGTACATTTATTTGCAGGATATAGTCATGGAACACAGCATTAGGATTCAGCAAGTTAGGAGCTAGGCTCAGTTCAGGTGGTTGGTGTCTTTCTTTTCGCCAAGACACGACATGATGGGCAGTTCCAACCTTTTCTCTTGTTTTTCAAACCCATGCACTCCTTGTGAAACACTCGAATTTCACAGTCTTCAGCTGCACAGTTCATTAGAGTCTTGTTGGGATCAGACTTCTTGCAAACACATACTGGTTCACAGTTTTCAACACCACTTGAGTCAACAGTGTCCTTGCCTGTGGTGAAGCGTTTGGCCAATAGTTCAGGCAGAATGCACAGTTTGTAGAATTTAGTGACCTGTGTAAGAACACCCATGAAAAAAGCTTCATCAGGCAAAATCCGCTGAATGAACAGTTCCTTGCCTGTATAAACACAAAAGTCACAAAATGGTAGTTTGGTTGCAGCCAACTGGCACTGCACCTGATAAAAGTATGCATGAGTTTTCTTCAATTCGGTTACACCATTGTTAGTTTCTAAACAGAAATTCATATCCTCAGATGCATCACCAATTGTTGAATCCTTGTGGCAAAAAGGACACTTTATTTCCAGGAGTCCATTCCCACAGCATGTACATGAAACTAATCCATCAGGCGAAGCTCCGATGAACGGGAAATCCTTGTGAATGAACATTCCGCATTCTTTCACCTGAAGGTTGTCATGCTTAGTGGAGTAATAAGCATGGTAGTCACCTCGAACTTTGGCTTCATGCTCACAACCCCATCTGAAAAGGAAGAGAACGAAAAGAATGAATGGAAATCATGCACTACTCTAGTGTGATGTGACAATGAAAAAATGTAAAAAAATAATTAAAATGCTTTACACTCTGTACAGTGCATAGGAAATGTCTACCATTATTTTGCACTTTAATCTTAATAAATATTATTATTATTATATATTGAAAACAGTAAAACAATGGCCCGAACTTATAAAGGATGTCTATCTCTTAGACAAGTGTAACTCGCCAAGACAAGTCTAAATCAGTCGTCTAGCTTAAACTGCGATTACAGAAGGATGTCTAGCTTAGACGTGTCTAAAATTGCCGTCCAAAGATAGACAGCGGTGTCCAAATAACAAAGGAATCGCAAAACATGCCAGGGGGCTTGTTTTGCAGTTGTCTAAGCTTGTGATTCATTCATAATTTCAAGTTTTATGGTCTTAAAAAGTGTCCCAGTGGCCCTAGATTATCTGTATGAAAAGAAAAATATTCTAGGAAATATGCGGGAAAATTAGGTGGGCATTTACTTTTGACTAAGGGTGTACTATCTATCCAGTCACAACAGCAAATAGGCCTATTATGACGAATGCCACGCAAATGAGGTCATCTGAGGTATGGCCCTTTACAATTCATTATATAATCGTCTCAACAAAGGCAGTGGATCGGTGATACATGTTTAATCACCTGTTGGACTTGACTAGCTAGACCGACGTCCTTGCGTTGTTCGAAATTCCGATAAACACCTGTGTTTTGGTAGACTTGTCTAAGAGTTGTCTTACAAATGTTTAGGCTTAAACAAGTCCAAGTTAGACAGGCGAAAGACACCTTTTATAAGTTCGGGCCATTGATGTTTGTCATTCAATCTGAGTGTGGCATGATCAGCTTCTTATGTACATAGTATCCTCACCGTGTCGCTTTGGTAGAAAACTTGTTCTTTGTTGGATAGCATATCCTGTGGATCAGTGACACCGAGGGCTTTTCAAGTCTGGTTCTGGATGCTGCTTTGAAGACACTTGCGGTGACCCTCCCAGAATGGTACTGGAACCAAGTGGATGATTTCGCCTGATCTCGTGTCTCTTTTTCAACCGTGTCAATCTGAAACAAACACAGAAACCTCCATAATTTCCCTTGACTAGATACATATACCATGTATACAGCTGTATTCTTGCTTCTGCCCTGCAAAGATGTAGAGTGACGAGAAGACCTTTACCTTCTGGCCTGGGTTGCACAAAACTCACGATAGCCCTAACTTAGTGTTAGCGCTAACTTCATGTTAAATGACGTAAAAAGACAATGGATTTTTACGTCACTTAACATAAAGTTAGCGCCATCGTGAGTTTTGTGCAACCCAGCCCAGAAGATCAAGCTGAAGTGTTAAAATATCATGTGTGACACTTTGGAGCTGAAAAAGCAAAAAGAACTCACTTGTTCATCTGTTACTTTCATGGAAGAAAGTACCTCTGAGGCTTTGACTGTCAATTCATCTTCAGAGAGCAGCTGATTTTCAGGAGCATAAAGACTGTCCAATGGCTTAGGAAGATCAAGTTTTGCAGCTTTAGGTACAAAGTCACTTCCGTAGTTGGGCAATACAGACAAAGCAACAGACTTAGATCCAGCAGCCTGAAGTCGAGAATAGAATGCATCAAAGTTCACTGTCCCTCCACTCGGTTTGTGTGATTTGACATTCTGAATGGATGCACTGCTGGAGAGTCGTCTCATTTTCGTCTGTGGGTGTGAGAAGTCAACTTCATGAGTTTCAGCGTATGGTACATTCTGGGAGGATGACGGTGCCAACCAACCACAAGCAACAGACGTGCATGTGGTCCCTTGTCGAATGCGCACAACAGTGTCCATTGAAAACAGAAGGATTCCCCAAGCCCAGCCATGCAGTTGCAATGCGCACAGATGACATCTCCATTTGCTTTAAGGGCAAGCCATGGTATCAGTGGTGTCTCACTCAGCCTTTGGGAATGAACAACCTGAAATCACACAATGGATTTAGAAATTTCAAAAAAAACAAAAACAATGGGAGGGTCCGGCAGAGAGTGGGACAGGACGGCTTCCATTGACAATCACCACACACAGTCACAGCTCATGTGGATTGGAGTGGATTCTGATCTAGGAGTGACTCCAGGCCCTCTAGGCGACCGTTTGAAGCGGATTTTATTCTCAATTTTAATGAGCTGTGAGGTCCCATGCGCTGCTGACACCAAGCGGTAACAACTGGAAATATTAAAGCCGCCAGGCCCTTCCTCTTTAAACATACACGAAGCACTGGGCCTACGTTCAAACGGTCGTGTGTAGGGCCTTATTTAATTAAATATTATTAGGCCTAGCCTAAAACTAAGGAAAGTAGGCATAGCCCTAGGCCTCATGCCGCCTACCGGACGGTAGGCCTAGCATGCAGCAGGCCTAGGCCTAGGCCTACTCTCCCCACTCCACTGGGCCTAGGACTAGGCCTATTTTTATTAGGCCCGTCCTACCACCCTATGCCTACACACACATCTAGCCTAGGGGTAGGCCTACAATGTACAATGCATTAGCCTACGCCTAGGCCTAACGTTACATGCACATGATGCAGCCGACCGAATGGCTGCATGTGCACGTCATCATGCACATGGCATGCAATGCATGGACGAGCAGAGTCAGTGAGCAGGTTCGGGACCAAGCTTCGATCTAGAGACCGTCTCTCGATTCAGGGACGGTACGCACAATCGAGGGACCGTGACGTCATTGTTCTCATTCGTTGTTGTTGTCGATACAAGGTTAACTGAGCGAATCTCTCTGTTCCACCTCGGAAAATACTTCGGCAATCTTCGTGCGCGATGGTGATTATTCAAATCAAACATTGCATATTTAATGAGCCACGCACACCTCACGTGGCTCACAACTGTCAAATCCGCCGTATGCTTGTACACCTGCCTGTAGGCCTACTCCTGTAGTTCCGATCAATTTCGCCTAAATATTTGCCACAATGACTTCCAAATCATGTATTAAACCACCCCAAAGGTAAATTGTGATTTGTGATCCTGTTGTTTGATTGTTTTTATACTTTAAAGAGTATTCCGCATGAATTTTCCCACATTAATTTTTCCTCCTCGGCCGGCTGCGTCATGTTGAATGTGTTGAATTATTCTTGATGAACTGAGGTATGTGCGCATGCGTTAGGTAAACCAACCAATCAACGGAAGCCAGGAAGTTTAGAATACCCGGATGACAGCATTGTCAATGTAGACTGGTTGCTGGTCCGACGTAGCTCAAGGCCCGCGGACCAGTCTATTGCGAATGAAACTTATTACGCGCCAATTACAATTGGCTTATACAGTCAACTCTCGTTATACCGCCCATCGTTATACCGCCACAGACAACTGACTTTCTCGCTTGAAGGCACTTCAACATTGGTAGCAACAATACACTCGTTGTACCGCCACTGGCGGTATAACGAGAGTCGACTGTACAACTAAATGGGACACTTATATTCATGCGCAATACGTTTTTGTTTCAATTTATGTGTTGATTGTGCATAAATTATGAGGTCAACAGACCTGTTTTGTGTAACTTGTATAATAAAGCTGTTTATAAATTTTACATTTTTGATTATAATTCCTTATTTATGTGTTTGCCAGTTCGTTTTGCAGCCAGGCCTAACCAGATAACCTTACTTACCTGGTAACGGCAGGATTGGGGAGGGGTCGGGGGTGCTATGCCCGCCCCTTTTTTGAAGAGGATTGAATAACTTTGTTTCTCAAAATAGAATTTTGTTCGCAGATGCTGGGGAAATTGACCTAAAACAGTTTAATTTTCCAAGTTAACTCCCCCCCTCCCCAATAAAGCTTATACCCGTACTCAAAAGGGGTCACCCCCTTCTCATAATCATGGATTCAGCCTAAATAAATGCATACCAGTAATAATTTATCTCTGGAGATTTGTGATCATGACCTGTCAGTGTACAATTCATATGTTGAGCAATAGGGTGGGATTAACAATTCTGAAATTCTAAGGGCCTGTTTACCGAATAAGCTATTAGATTCATGGTCAGATGGATGACTGGCCTCTTCCATGCTCAATTTTAAAAGCAAAATTTATTGCAGTTACGAGAATTACCAACACCATAGAGGTCCTCTCTCATATGAACTGGAAACAGATCAAAATAAAAGAAAACGCCGCAAGCTCAATGCCAAGAAGGCTTTATTGAAGAAAGCGTCAACAACATGCTCTATGCTTGGCTGTAAAATTTTCATTAGATTTGAGGATGTGGCCTCCAAGAAGGGAGACAACGCGATAAGTGGTTCTGGACCAACTCCCCAGATTGGGAATCGAGATACATACCTTACTGATAATAATGATTTATTCAGCCAATGTGATACAGTATATAACATCGGAAATCAATGTGTTGTACTCGTGCGTATAATATTTACAAAAAAAAAGGTCTGAAACGGCATGCGGATGAAAAGCTGGTTAATGATGAAGGCAATACAGTTCTCATTATACACAGACCCTCAGACACAGGTCAAATTTCTTCAAATTCTGCAGCCACAGCTAATGAGGTTTCCGTTGAAGGCGATGATTCACTCCAAGTTACCATTCTGAACCAAAGTACCGTCACTCCGTCCAAAACATCCGCAAGTGAATGCAATTTCATCTCTGTTGCATTGTCAACACCAGAGAAGATGGCCAGCGTATCCTCTGCTGCACTTCAACTGAAGATGCCAGTATCACCTGTGTCTGTTCCCGACTTGTCGGACGTAGGCATGGATTTAGGAGGGGAGGTTTCAATTGAGCCAGTGATTGAAGTTCCAACTGTGGCACCTGTTCCAAGTGTCACATCTACTCATTCTCACTCCGTCCAGATCATAAAGGCCAAAGAGACTGTCAGTGTGTCAACATCCCGACCAAGTTCAACCAAAGGGAAGAACAGAAGAAGGGGGGATACAGTTGCCAAATCTGCTGTGAAGAGTAAGAGGAATTTTTGTCGTGTGTGGGAGAAAATACACTGCGAAGGACAAAGACTGGAATGTGGATTGGCTGTGAAAATGAGGAAAAATGTTACACTTGGGTGGAAACCACATGCCTTGGTTGGACAAGGAGAGATACGCAAATGAAAAAGGAATGGTGGTGTAACAAATGTAAAAACTGAATATACATGAATCATTACATGACACCACCTGCAGTGAAGTACCCGTAACCAAACTTGGTCAAATGATGTGGCTTAAGTACCGTACTGTAATGTCCATCAGCAGAAACTGACTCAGTAGGTGGTGTTGTCACGGACTGCCAATGACTGTAATACACATGGTAGCCATGGGTCCTGTTCTCCCAATTGCGTGTTATTGTTGCACTTTACTTCCCATGTTGATCTAGTGGCACCATGCTGTGATCTCTCCAGATGGATACTGCAGTTACATCTCAGATAGATTCTCCCAGACAAGAAAGTGATACATTGTAGCCATTGATTTAGTACTTCAGGCAGAAAGTGGTGAATTGGACATTTTGGGTCGTATTCATAAAGCGGTTGTATCGTTTGAACAGTCTTAGGCCGGTTCCAAGTACAGTGGTTGACGATACTTGGAAGTGGCCCAAGACGGTTCTAAAGATAGAACCGCTTTATGAATATGACCCTTTAAGTTTTAGTATAATGTACATTACATAATGGGTCAACCTATACAATCAGATTATTCATTGGCATCACAATGATAGCGGAAAGTGATAATTACAATGATAGGAAAAATTGCAATGACACCTAACGAATTACTGTAAATCCAGAAATAACCATGTTAATTTTTTTTCACAATTTCTTTTGTAAATGTGAAATAAAAGGAACACAAACATTCCTGGGTTTACAGTGTAGTAGGACAGTCAGAAAACATTGTTGTATTGCACATTAATGTTAAAGGAAATTATTAAAGTTTGCGTTTGTAGTCTGATATTAACTTCAGTAGAGCCACCAGACTTTACTCTTTAACCCCAGTAGAACTCGGAAGAGCAAAAAACTGCCCATCCTACTGGGTGGAGAGAGGCCTGCGAGACAAAAAGAGTTGCCCAGTTTCACACCTATTGGGATTCAAACATGATGGGACCATCTGAGTGCAAGTCAAAGACCTGAACCACTACACCGGAATGACTCTAATACGATGACAGGCAGCCTGTTAACAATAGCCACAGGCAGCGAGATATTTCAAATCATCAAGTTTGACCTTGACCTCCGATTATCCAAATTGGCATCCTCAATAAGTTACTGTGGGTGTTACCATGCTCAACCTATACCACACGCAGAGGTATTTCAAATTATCCAGTTTAATCTCATGATATTTGAAATTTGATCACCCTGACACCTGAGGCTAGGAATTTTCACATACTTCAATCCTTTGGTAAGTAAGTAGAAACTTGTTTCATATTGTTCAGTTGACAGAATGAAAAGTTGGAGGCATCTGAGATTTAAATTCAAAATGATTAGCTCATTGGATTGCCCTAGTTCAAACGTAGGGTAGGATTTTTTGCCCAAAGCTGTACAGTAGCTCTTCTGGTACAGTGGTAGTCAGCTGACATTATCAACATGCATCATCCTCACAGTCAGAGTGTGACAGCTCATTGGATACTGCTGTGGCCTCTTACTTTCCAGATGTTCCAACAATTCCTCATAAAAGGCAATGTAGTCTGCCTTCTTGGATGATTTGTGAATGTCACTTTCGAACTGAGCTTGCATCATAATCTGCAAATCACCATCCTCAATTTTGTTGATGGCTGCACTGATCAGTTGTTTTATTTGGGTGACACTTTGATTTGTAACTGAATTAATGTGGTCTTTTTCACTTAGAGTGACAGGTAAAACTGGCTCTCTGAAGTATGGCCTTTTTGGTTCATGTAGATGCGAGTCCTTCTCTGCTGCGAGCATGAAGTCAATGAACTTGTCCCGTATCTTGCGAGCTTTGTGAGAAAAGTAACGAAGTTCGGGATCTAATGGCTTCCCAGTTAGTGAAGTGTGTGGCACACTGCCATCTGTAGGTTCTTTCAAATAATTTCTGGACCGAATTAACGCCCTAAATGCTCGGACTTCTTCGCTGATGTCTTGGGGATTGTGTATTTGCATTCTGTCCGATGGATCCTTAACCCCTGCTGCCTCGAAGAGACGTTGCCTCATCATCATTACCTTGTCATGGGAAGCACAAGCAGTCACTCAATCCTTAGCAGTGGGAATATTTGGGACGAGGCGCTGGACCTGCTTGTTTACTGCCTCTAATTTGAAGTCAGCACCTTCAGCGGTGTAAGGTGTCCCACTGGTATTAAGTGACAGAATCTTGGTCAACAGGTTTTCAAGATCTCGAGGCATGTTTTGCCGCATGATTGTATCTGCTACTTCCAGTTCTCTGTAGAGGGGATGCTTGTATAGGGGATGCATACGGGATGAGGCCGTCCGAACCACACCTTGGCAAACATAGCTCGTCCGGAATCGATCTGGTTGAGGTTACCTGCCCGAATTCCAGTCCTGTACACAAAGACACTCTCCAACATCTCAAATATGCAATCTGCCATGAAGCTGTAGTTTGGATTAGGACAAATCATGATGTACTTTTTGAAGTGAGCTGGGGAAACTTCAACTTTTTTCTCATGAGTTGAAAGAACTGAGCGCACATATGGCACAAGCAATTCTTCAGTTATTGCTTGGCGGGCAATTCTACACAAAGTCCATGCTTTATGGTGGTATGTGACCTGCTTGGCACACTTAAGTGCAGTAGGAGACTTGAAGTTGAAAAGTATTACCATCTCCTCCCAGAACACGTCCCAAACAAGTTCCACAAAAGCCTTCACCATATTCATTTCTATGTGCCCTGGACCAGGTATCAGAAGGACCCACTCAAATTCCCTTTTGGGAGAATCCTGAATTGGGGCACTGTGGGAATCTTGGATGTGGGCATTGAGGTTTTCAAGTCCATAAGCAAGAGACAAACAATGTTCACACCTGTAGATTACCATTATAACCCTCCTTGCCAAACCATATGGCAGGCCATCACAAACCACTGGTGCCCATTCTCTATTTCCACCATACTGTTTAATCCCAACTTTCTTGCCAATAGACTCCAGGACAACAGTAACAGAATCATACGAACATGGATTCAGAAAAACTGGTTCTTGTACAGATGCTTGACATTTTTCTGTGGTACTGCATGAGGAATATTTAGGATAATCCCTCTCATCCTTCTGAATATGTTCCGCTTCAATTCCTCTGTCTGTCACATGCATTTGCACCTCGGGGGTTTCTGGTGCTGCTTTTAAGGAACCAAGTTCATCTAAACCCAAGGCAGCCATTGCTGCTTTCTTCAAGTTAACACCACACCCAGGACAACTCCTCTTCGATTTTTCTATGTTGTCTAATCCACATTCATGGCAGTATTTGAACAATTTGTTCTGTTCTATGTCTTTAACAAGATCGTCAATCGGATCTGACCATGAACCATTTGAGAATGTTTGTTCAGAGAGAACATGGTTGAGCCTCTCCAGCAAGTGTGTGTCAAGATGATGAGAATGGGTATCCTTAACTGCCTTTTGCTGATCTATGTTTTTGATACCTGTAACATCTGTCTCATCTGATGGTGCAGGATTGAATTGGATTGTTGTCTCCAACTGACCACCACTGTCAAGTGAGAACAGAACAATCATTGTTATGATGTTTACTTTGAAGTCATTTTTCAGCTTGACCCTCCACCGCCTCTGCAGAATTTGATTGTTATCGAACACAGCTACGAGATCCCCTTCGGGTACATCTATATCTTCATCTGCAATGCACTTCAGCCACCACTCCACAGACTGATATGATGCGTACGGACTACCAAGTGATGTTATCTGTAGCGCCAACTTAGAACTAACAAGTGTATTATAGGAGTGCGCTTTCGTGGAAATGAATGGGCAGGATAGAGTGTGGACTAGCGAAATGAAGTACTGATTCCACTGTCTTGCAAAGAGTGTAGGCGCTTTGTTGTGTCAATGACTTCGAATCTGATGACCAAGATGAACAACTTTCTGCAGGTCCTGAACTACTAAGTTTCGGTGGATAAGTCCACACAGAAATGCAACCAACACTTGGTTTCGTCTCTTCACAAATACCTCAACATCTAGGCTATCCAAAATACCATCAAGTGAACGACACTTGGTCAACTCAGATGCCTCCTCCACAACATTTTCATGTTCAAGGCGAGCCAGTTCAAAAGCAACCTGAGCACGCTCACTCTGATCCAGATTAGCCAACAAACTTAACACAAGTTTCAGGTCAGACTGCCTCTTTTTTGCCTTTGTCCCATATTCATGGTCAGGTAGAGGTTCAAAATTGTCATTGTCGAGTTCTGGAAATCTCCGCTTCACTTCATTTATGCAGTCTTCACAAAACACAGCCTTATGTCCCTTTTCAAGCCCTGTGAAATTCGATAATTATGGTTTCCGATCTCAAGATCGGAAACCATATTGTGTCTGGTCATGGTGTGTGTGTGTGTGTGTGTGTAGGTGTGTGTGTGTAGGTGTGTGTAGGTGTGTGTGTGTGGGTGTGTGTGTCTGTCTGTCTGTCTGTTCAGTCTGTCACACCTGTAACTTTGTTCCTGCAAGAGCTACAGACCTGATGTGACCTATCCCCAGGTAACATGACCTGAGCTACAAGATGGAATGAAAATTTCAGGTCTCCGATACCTGGTTCATGGTGAAATTGATATATCAAAAGTTGAGATTTTGTCTGTCACACTTCTGTTTCTTGAATAACTTGTCTNTTTCAGTTTGCACCTGCTCGGTCGCATGATATTTGCTGATATCATGGTGAGATTTGATATTCAAATTTGATAACATGACGTAAGTCAGAATCTCGTGATGGTAGAAGCCTAAAACCTTCACCTATACCTAGGTTATCAAGGATGAGATTTCAGATTACGCAATGACCTCGAAGGTCAGAGGTCAAGGTCAAGGTCAAACAGTTCTAAAGCGCAAATCTCCTCGGAATTTCAGGAGAGAACGAATTAGAAGCCTGAATTAACCATCCCCGATAGGCTTATATCAGGGATCCTGTTCCAGTTACGCAATACTTCTCAAGGTCAGAGGTCAAGGTCACAGTCAACCATCACAAATAACATGAGACAGAACCTGGTGATGGTGGAAGCCTAAAAACTTCATCTACACCTAGGTTATCATGGATGAGCTTTCAGATTACGCAATGACCTTGAAGGTTAGAGGTCAAGGTCAAGGTTAAACAGTTCTACAGTGCAAATCTCCTTGGAATTTCAGGAGAAAACGAATTAGAAGCCTGAACTAACCATCTCCTGTAAGTTTAATCAAGTATGCCTGTTCCAGTTACGCAATACTTCTCAAGGTCAGAGGTCAAGGTCACAGTTAATTAGCTCTAGAGTAATAAACTTCTCATCGGAAACCATTGACATCGCTCCGATGTCCTTTTCTTGTTCATTCAGATATCAAAATTTAATTCAAGTACCTTTCGTTTAATGGAATTCGTTATGGACGTAAACGTTTTAGCTTTGAGGCTGCTAGGATCTGGAGTGGCCCTGGCCACCTCAGATCCAGTACCAACTTCAATGAGGTCAAACGTGCCATAGGTACATACATATGGACTGGTGATGATTGTAAATGTGCAATGTGTAGGCCAAGATAATTCATGTGCCAATTTCACTCCATATCCACAATTTTAATTTTTTTATCAACCTTCCAATTTTATTTTACATATTTTTATCTTTTGTCATGCCATCTGTGTACCTAATGTTTGTCGGTGGAAAAGCCTTTGGCTTATGTTGATTGTACATGAATTCCGATGTTAAATAAAGATTACCTAGACTTAGTGGCGTTCAAGCCTATTCTGACGTTAAATCTGCTAACGTGTCGGTAGCTAACGTAGCGTTAGGTTTGTCAACCTGGGCAATCCAATGAGCTAATCATTTTCAACATCCGATGCCTCCATCATGATGTAATCAACATATCAGACTTGATATTTTGTCCGTCACGCTTTTATCTGATGTCATAACTCAGCTCCTTTAAAGCACGACTATATGCGTTCGGTGACTCTTTCTCCCCCACACCTTGATAAGACTGGTCCCCTGTCCAGCCGTATATAGCCAGTGATAACACCGAGGCTGGACTGATACTATATCTTGACACAAAATGGCAGCCATAGCTTCACCACTTGACAAGTTCAACGTGGTGTTCAAGCGTGAATAACCCTTCATCAGGTAAGGTACACATGCTTCAACTCATTCGTTTGTGTGTAAGAACGCAAACAACACCTAATTCATCATGCAGATAGATAGATAGATAGATAGATTTGAACAGTCTTGCCGAGCATGCATTGACACAAGATCATGATCAACCTCACCACCATGAGTTAGCTCTGTGTGTAAATGGTGTACATCGACCGTGTGTATAATGCTATGAACGAGGTCACCGTAAATGAGATGCACTACGACGGCGTCACGAAATTCAGTTTTGGATGCATAGCGTGGCGCTTTAACACCTAGAGCAACAGAAACAAGTTAACCTTAGGTTTTCATACCCTAGGAATCGAATGGACTGATTACTTTTGATCTGAGATGTTGGGGTCATGGTGATATCAATATCACAAATTTGATATTTTGAGATAATGGTGTCGGTGGCGCCGGCTGTCGACAGAAAGTGGCAATACCGTGGTGTTTTAAATGTGCATCTTTACTGAGCTTTGTAATTCTAATGTTACAAATTCATGACACCTTGATCCTCTCTATAACCTTGCCCATCGACCGAACTTTCTACATTGCCACTCAGTAATTCTCGATCAGTCAACTTTGCCTAATTTCTAAGGGCGGTCTTCAAATTGGCTGACAAGCCAATTTCTAGTTTTGAAATATCTCTGCCTGTGGTAGAGATAGAGGCATGATATCACCCATACTTAGGTTATTGATGATGCCCATTTCGATTATGCAACGACCTCGACGATCAGAGGTCAAGGTCAAGGTCAAACTTGATAATTTGAAATATCTCTGCCTGTGGTATAGGTAGAGGCAGAGGCATGATATTAGGCATACTTAGGTTAGTTCCTTTTTTACCTAGTACCTTTATTACCTAGTACCTTTTTACCCAGTACCTTTTTACCTGTACCTTTTTTACCTAGTACCTTTATTACCTAGTACCTTTTTCACCGGTACCTTTTTACCGTACCTTTTTATCTGATCTCTATCAACGTGCCTTGATCTCTATCAATGTATCAATCATGTCCCGGTAGAAGCACTTGTACATCGGGAACCATACGACATTTACAATGTCATCTTGTTACATATTGATTCTTTCGATCATAAAAAGTGACTTTTGTTTTCCCATCCACCAAACGTGTTCATCATTGACTGGCATTCAGTGGTTCATGATAAAATAACGTATTGATTCAAAAAATTGAAATACAGTTTAATACTCCAGACGACACAATGGAGAAGCTTCAGGGGAGATGCACTTCAACTATGATGGAGAAGCCTAGACTCTCTTTATCAACAGACTAGCAAGTTACCCGTCCACGATCGTGTTGTGGGAGCGGAGGGTGTTTTTATTGGGGCACATGTATTTCGCAGAATTTTCTGGAATGAATAGGCCTACAGCGAATAAGGTTATGCAGATTTTTCCAACACTATCCAGTGATAATCTCATTGCCACTTTGTCTCCAATCCCCTTCTCTTCCACCCTCGAACTAATCAATTCTCGAACTCTCCTTCACATTTTTTCATGCCTTGAATCCTTCATTTCCATCCTTCTGTTCTTCTTCTGGCAAATTCCTTTATTGGCCTATCATCTTGGTCTTACTCCTTTACCTCTTCTCATCCTTGGCCTCTATCCTTTGCTCCAGCCCTTTCATCTGCTCTTCCTTCCCATCCACTGTTGCTGTTCCATCTCGTGTCCATTTGTTCTCACTTCTTGCACCTCACTTCAACCCTCCCTTACTCCTCCTTTCCCTCTTTCCCCCTCTATCCCTCCCCTAAACCAATCCATACATGGAAGGACTGTTCTCCTTGATATCCACCCTTGCCCCTCTCGTCTCCTGCCCTCTTGCCCCTTCTGCTTCTTCTCTCCCTCTGCTCCCTTTCCTTTTGCCCCCTCCCTTCAATCCTCATGTACAATGGCTTTCCCTCTGCTCTCGCCTCTTAGATCTGTTCTGTTCTCGCTAAGATGGACCCCTCCCTGGTGTCTGCAATTTGTTTGACTCTTTCCCTAATCTATCACGATAACAGAATGAGCCAGAGCTAGTTTGATGAAAGCGCCCCCCCCCCACATTCTCAGACGCAATGCCTGACATCGCCTCCATTGCTTCCATGCAACCCTTTATATCTTTGTTTTCATATGCCCTTGATTTGATCAATCCCTTAAAATCATCCTTCCCATCTTCCCCCAAGCCTTTCAAAATTCTCCATCCTCTGCTTCCCTCCCTTGCCCGCCTCTGATACATACGTTCAACAGCAAGTAATCAAATGAGGTCATGTGGTAAATAGGCCTGCTGTATTTTAGGCCAGCATCAGAGACAATAAATGGGTTGCACGTATGATACGTACGTCATGGTGTCGAAGCTGAAAATAAATTATTCAGGTCGGCAAAAGAATTTGCTTTCAAAATAAGTTTTCCTTGGTCATTTTCTGTGATTTCAAATTGCATAAATCATGACACTTCATGCCAGCTGCATTGTATACTACTCATTGCTACTTGGCCAATCTGAAGGAGTTCGCTGTGTTCTCTGAAAAGAGGATACTGCATCTAGGCCATTTCGTTGTCTTTGTAATAGGAACGGGGTCAACCAGTCGGCAAGTCAAGACATTTTGGGGAATCACTGTGAACTACATGTATAGGGAATCCCTCCACAGTGTAACAATAGAATTCCAGGTCACCAAAGGATTTCCCTGCCAAAACCATCTTGGAACCAATTTTTTCCGGGTTTTATTTGCTATAAACACAGACTGATATCTGGCCTCACATCACATCATCATTCATTACTTGGATGCTGCCCTATCTCCAGAAGGAGAGAGACAAAAATTGACTGTTCTCTCTTATAATAATATAGATGTCATTGTATGCCGTATGTACTGTATGTACCATGCATGCGGGCCAAGGCAATCAGCACCGCGAAGAAAACTAGTTCTATCAAAACTGACTGGTTTTCAGACAGCAACATTTTCTATGCCGTCATGTCATGTTAAACATCCAGGGAATATATGGAAGCTGGGCAGAAATTTGGAAAAAGATGGTAAGCGGCAGGATATATTATGTACTTCTGCACGTGCGAATCGACATTCAGATCGAGATTCAGCCTGTCTCAAAATTGAATGAGAGCTCCAGCAGACAAGACACACGCTATCCCCAATATCTCAATGCCATTGCAGAAATCAATCTCATCTCAAATTGATATCGACATTTTTTCTGTGATTCAATACGAGATGTCACTGCATCCATGCAATGAATATTTTTCTCAGATTGAGATAGGCGTTACTCTACGCCTCATTTTCAGATGGATTTTTTCTCATAGTGAGATAATCTATTTCACTCGATGAACGGAAGGAATCGATTTTATCTCAAAGTAGTGATGCACTATGAATATCATAACTCACAACAGATGATCATAGTTTCATGAGGAGAAGATGAAGTCTCAGAATGAGACAAATAATTCACTCAAAACCCCTACTAGGCCACACATGTACTAGTATGTCCCAGTTCGAAACAGTTATTTTTTCAATATGTGAAGGCCATAAGTTCACAAGGGAACAGTCTATTGATACTCAGTCTTATGGGCCCGTCCTCCGACGGGCCACGTTTATCAGCTCCTGTCTTGCGTCATGCGTTTGTCACTCTCCTTGTTTCCACGATAACTTGAGAACCGATCGGGCTTTTTCGAAAAGAAAAAGTTCTGCATTGGGTTGCTGGTAAGCAGAGGATGATTCCTCTCGAGATTCCGGGTAATTTACTATATCACCACTGGGGGCGATAACTCGACACGCGGCCGGTTTTTAACAGGCTACGGATCAGAACCTCGCGAACGTTCAATCACGTAAAAGCCCGGTGTGACAGGCAATATAGTCCTCGGACCATGGCCCCTGGCGGAGGACCTGAGGACCATGGCCCAAGGGACAGGGGTCCTCCGGACCACTCTCCCTAGGGATAAATGTCCTGACCGGACGACTATTCCTAGCCTTCATACATGTAAGAGGTGAAAGGGGATTATATTCCCCATAGGACTACTAGCCACTAGTGACACCTATTGAGACAGTGAGCTAGGGTCCCCATAGCAGCAAAGGAACCAATTGAGGGAACTAGTAATCAATTGATGCGACAGTGAAAAAAAATCCACGACAAATTATTTTACTGAAATCTAAATCTTGCTAAATCTCCCCCACAGATCTGCCATTGAAGCAAGAGACCATTCGCTTTGACATCACTGTATCCAAGGCTTTGATTGGCGGAAACCTGATCACGTGCCTTGGGGGCATCATTATTTTGTTTTCGTCCAATTCGGAACTAGATGATGAGACAAAACGTCATCTGGGTCCCCAAGGTTGAAACGTGGTACATGTAGCTTGAATTGAAGATCATATACATGTATAGGGATATTTTCTGCCAAGGCGTATTATCACCACCCGTATCCTCCGTTTTAACACCAGGCGTGCCCTGTAGCTTCTAATGGCGCCGAAAGTTTTGATTGCGTTGTGTTTTTTTCACGTCGTGGAGAGTGCGGCAGGTAAGAGGGAGTTCTGACAGTTCGTACATTCATTTATTTCTTGTTTCGGGCTCTAAAATACATGTTTGCTCACGCTGTCTGAAGGCACAGTCTTAAATATGGCGGCATTCTGGACGACATATAATGTACAACCTTCAACACAAAACGGCATGGCATTCTTTCTTAGGGCTTATAGCATGTTTCTATCTTAATGGATACTTTAGGGATTTTGAAAGTGTCATGTTCATTGCAGGATTGACTGCAAACTGTATTTCGCCGAAGCCCATAGCCTTTTGGCCACTAGATGGAGTTCACAAAACGACGGATGTCAGCGGGAACAACCATCACGCGACTCCATTTGGCGTTTCCTTGACAACAGGCTTTACAAATGAACCTAACACGGCGTACGAGTTCCAAGGGTCTTATCTAACGGTCAAGAGCTCGCCACTTCTGGATGTTGGGAAAGGTTCTTTGACCTACGCAGCCCTCGTGTACCCCGTCTCTGACACGGGATGCTTCGTTCAGTGGGCGCAGAATCCGCCTGCGGCGATGATCGGCAATTTCCCTTCGAAGTGCCTTTCCGTTTTTCTGAGCGAACGACTGGGCCGGGCGGCAACAAACATGGGTAACAGACAACGGGCATGCTTTAACACTACCACATGGATGTTTGTCGGTGCCGTTTACGACTATGAGAAAGGTCAGATACGTGTCATGATCAATGATAAAACGACGACTACTACGGCAACGAAAATACAGTATCACACCAAGAATATCGATCTGGTATTTGGTGGGAACTGCGGGATTTGGAGCGGATCGCCAAAAAACTGGTATAAAGGTAGTTTTCGACTAGATAACCTACATGTAGAGCGACGCTATAGAATATTAAATAGTGCCAAGCTACAAAGGCAGTGCTTTGTGAACAGTCCACAGTCCCACCAATCTAAATGAAATGGTCCATGGACCATGTGCTCAGCCGTTTGGACATAGGCCTAATAGTGTAATGACAGAGAAAGGTATGTACAGGCATTGACAGATGTTTATCTACACTTGATTGAATATTTCAAATACTACCGAACCAATTTCGACACGGTTTGTTGCATATGAAAGGAGAACCTGTTGGTCATATTTGTGCATCGAAATTTTGGAAAGGGGCTGGAAGGATAAGAGACCAACTTACAGATCGTGCACTTTGAGCAAACCGTAAGAGATATTTCTTTGAAACTTGGCACGCATATACCTTGGCCCAAAACATCATCAATGATGACAAACTTTGAGATGCACCTGTTATGTAACACCTAGTAACCACCATAGCAACCTATTGTTTTCTGGTTTTAAGGGGTTCCCCCCTGAGGAAGGGGCCAAACATCATTTAACATGGTAGTCTGTTGCAGCAAAATATATGAATCCCATTGCATCATTATTACATGTATAGTCTGATTGCATAATTATCTGTTGTCACCATAACATCCTAGTGTTTTCTGGTTTTAAGAGATTCCCCTCCCAATGAGGGGTCAAACATCATTCAACATGATTGACTGTTGTAGCATAGATAAGATGAATCCCACTGCATCATTTTTACATAATGCGGTTGCATAATTCTCTGTTGTCATCATAGTAGCCTTTTGGTATGTATCTCCTTTTGAAGAATTATATTCTGTTTTTTCATGCTGTTACTGATTTCCTTCAGAACAAAGATATAGAATCAGTCATTTCACATATGAACTAACAAGGCACGACACTTAAAAGACAAGTATATCAATGGTTCGGTGAGATTTACAAAAGCAGCCTACCTAACAATCAACCAGAATTAGTTACATTGCAGTGGTACAGCATTTCCAATGCATGATTTGTCCTTTTCTTTTTGTCTCCATACAAGCCATTTCCTCCCAGAGGACACTTCACCCCTAAAGTTCATCATTTTCAACTTTTCTCAGGACATAAGACAAGCACGTTTTGGGATGTCTTTTCCTAGAGAATGAAGCGTTCAAAGACAAGTTGTCCTGGGACAGATCATTCAGGATGTATTATCCAGAAACCTTGGTGTTGTGAGCCGATCATCGTATCACCGAAAGGCTACGCTGGTGACAACAGATAGATAGATAGATAGATAGATAATCCGTTTATTTGACCATAGCCAAAATGAAATGTGCAATGTACAAATATATATAACATAAAGATAGAGTGCTGGAGAATTGACGAAGCAATGAAGGTCCTGACCAGCCTGGGGAGAAAGGTACCACCAGCCACCGTCCGAGACCTCGCCAACAAGATAGATAGATAGATAATCCGTTTATTTGACCATAGCCAAAATGAAATGTGCAATGTACAAATATATATAACATAAAGATACACATGTTAATAAACTAAATATAGGAGATGCAAACTGAAGAGGTAATAAGTAAATGTACATGGTCAGGAGACCTGAGCAAAGGCCAGAAGGCCGCTGACGCACAGGCCACCTAGAACGTAAAACAAATTGAGAGATAAGACAGTGCGCATTTGAGAAAACAGATTCAGGTGTGCAGCGACAATGACAAGAGTTTAAACACGGAGAGCAAGAAGAGTACAGACATAACAATTACTTATATTACAGACAGTGGTGTAGTTATTAACCAAATGCTTTTTAAAATATAAAACAAAACCATGCAGACTGTGAGTGGAGAACTTATCGGTGATTGGTGTAGGCAGACTATTTACAAGCTTGACAACTTGATATTTGTAGTGAAATTCAACAAAAGTGTGATGGTGAACTGGAAAGGCAAGCCTATTCTGATTCCGGATGTCAAGATGTTGACCACCAGACCCAGGAAGCTCATCAAGACGATGGCGTTTGTCACGGCTGCCGTCCAGGTGGGGTGTCCCCCAACCTTCATTCCACCATGGATAGTTAGAATGTCGACATTCGAACAGACCTATTCCAGAGATATCCAGCACAGAAGCGCCAAGCCATCATCGCCAAAGTAGTCGAGCACCAAATCGTCTTTACCCAGATCAAGCAAAGACGATTGAGAAGAGGACTCATCAAGAGTGTCGTGGGCCTGACTACGACCTTCTTCCAATCTCAAAGAACAAGATACCAGCCCGGTGGTCGGGGATTTCAAGAGGCCCGACATCACTTCAACCGTGTGAGAAGAGATGAGATGTGGAAGTCGTTCTTGAAAGCCAAAGTCAGCAGCCAGCAGTCAAAGCTAAACCAACGGCCCTTGTCAGGGCCACCCCAAATATGTACAAGAGACCAATCCAGACAGTGTATATGCTTGCTTACAAAAAATGTACACTGACCTTGTTCATGTACATCCATAATCATAAGTCCCAGCTACATGTACACACACATTTTCCCCGCTGAAATGCACGTCTTCTAATCACAAACAAGAGACCACTGACACAGGTTGTGCGCTTGCTAATTAAACATTTGAATTTCCCGCCCACATAAAATGCCCTCTCGTGTCACATTTTCAAACTACTTAAAACACCCTCTATTGAGCATTGTGAATAATACATACCTTACTACTTTCCTTTAGGTACGCAACCATTTCAACCAATCACAGCCCT
>NMRB01000524.1:121821-151257 GCA_002633025.1 Notospermus geniculatus
ATGTATTACACATGTCATTTTTATTAATTTATAAACTTTCTTTCAGCCAAATGAAGCTCTGCGCCAGTTGCCTAAACTCTGGTCAGGCTGGGCAACCCTGCAGTTATTCAATCCTTTTCTTTCAGCTAAATTAGTTTCTCCTTAATTGTCCAGCGGCCACCCGTGGGGCTTGGTCGCTATTCTTTCCTTAATTGCTTGTTTGTCCTGTCTACACAGGTTATGTAGTTCTGCATTCGGGTTTCAGCTCAGTCTAATTAGATACACCTATGACAAAAATTTGGATATGATATAGTCATTAGTTCAGGAGTTATTGTAGTTTGTGTTTTTGGTTTTGGCCACCTAGAGGCCAAGCCAAGAATCGAATCGGATGTTTCTGAGTAAAGATACATGTACTTCCCTCCATAATTGGAGGGTAGATTGATGTTCCTGCTTATGTTTAAAGGAGCCCGGTATTCCACTTTTTTCTCGACAGCCGGCGCCTCCATCGCCGTGCGCGCCACTCCCCAACACCAGGGACTATGTACGTTGTCGGCGAATCGACCCGATGTACTACGAACATTTTGTAATGATTTTTGTAGTTCGTATTGCTGCCGCTGGGTGCCTCCCTCTATAGCCTAGTTTATACTTCCACCCAAACCCTTCGGCGTCCGACGCATGACCAAATCTGGACGCCGACTTCGTGGAATTGATTCAGAGTCCAGCGTACTTTAGCGACGGCGACCTGTTATGAAATGACTGATGTAATTACGGCTTCGCGATCGGACGCCGACCAAATCGCACGATGGGGGTCGGCGTCGAACGCAAGATAGCGCGTCGGTCGCCGGCGCGGCGATGGTCGCGCGTCGAAGTATAAACTGGGCTTTAGTCGGCAGTCAAAATACCGGGAAGAGATCGCATACCGCGCTCCTAAGCCACACCTCGACGAGTTTCCTGTAAGAATTTTGCACCATCATTTCATAGCAGGATTTTTGATGTCGTTCCTCTTCATACGCTCGGAGAGTTCGTGTAACTGGGTGAAGAGAAGTGAGATAAAAACCTCTGCTGGGGAAGATGGATTTGCACTAGTGTTGCATTGTAAAACAATAGTAGCAGCAGTTTCGTTCATCTAGCCTGGCAGCGTTGAAATTTTTTGATAATTGGAGGAAAATTTTAACACTGCCATTGCCGCTAGAACGCCATCTTGAAAATCTTACGTCATCGTCGGTGGGCTGTCTCTCACGTGACGCGAATTTCTTTTTCAAAATGGTATTATTTGCAGAAAACAGTGTTTATCTTGTCGAAAATAAGCAGAATAACTTTATTATTACTTTATATCTACTCCACCGATGTTTTGACTTTTTGCTTATTATCATTTTGTGTGTCAATTTTGTGCTATTCTTTATCTTGGTATATTCAACTATCTATATTGTAAGCGTAGAAAACGACGTGATGGGTAACCGCTTTACAAATAGAAGAATTTCTACTGTTCGCTCCGCGCGCGCACTACTTTTTAGCTCACCCGTGAGCTCTTACAATGGTGCAGCGTCCGTCGTCCGTTAGCAGGGCACGTTTTGTAACCGCTGAGGCTATTGATCTGAAACTTGGTACATATATACCCCTAGGTCAGATGACCTATGACACCAAGTTTCGGTCCGATTCGATTCTTGGCTTGGCCTCCAGGTGGCCAAAACCAAAAACACAACAAGATGACATTGTAAATGTCTGATGGTTCCCGCTTGTTTCAGAGGACCTTACAGGCATGACAGGCAGCCCAGGTTTGACCTTGACCTCTGATCATCAAGGTCATTGCATAATCGGAATGGGCATCCTCAATAACCTAGGTACGGCTGATATCATGCCTCTACCTTTACCAAAGGCCGAGAAATTTCGAATTATCAAGTTTGACCTTGACCTTGACCTCTGATCATCGTCATTACATAATCGAAATGGGCATCCTCAATAACTTAACTATGGGGGATATCATGTCTCTATCACTACCACAGGCAGAGAAATTAAAAATTTTCAAGTTTGACCTTGACCTTGACCTCTGACAAGCAAGGTCATTGCGTAATCGAAATGTGCATCCTCAATAACCTAAAGTGTGGGTGATATCATGTCTCTATCAATACCACAGGCAGAGATATTTCAAATTTTCAAGTTCGACCTTGACCTCTGACCTTGACCTTGACCTCTGATCATCAAGGTAATTGCAAAATCGAAATGGGCATCCTCAATAACCTAAGTATGGGTGATATCATGCCTCTACCTTTACCACAGGCAGAGATATTTCAAATTATCAAGTTTGATATATCAAAATCTCATGATATTTCGAACAACCGGAAACGTGAGGCTGAGAATTTCAACATAGTCCAGTCCTTGGATAAGTAGGCATGAACTAAGACTTGTTTCATGCTGCTCAGTTGACAGTATGGCAAGTTATCTGAAAATATCAAATTCGTGATATCGATATCACCATGACCCCAACATCTCACATCAAAAGTAANGCCCGATTGGACATCCAATATGGCCGCCAGGTGGCATAAACTGAAAATCATTGAAGTCCTACAACTTGGGAATGACTTACCCAGATTGCTCATATAACTGATATACCTCTCTCTGTCATTACACTATTATGTCCAAACGGGTGAGCACATGGTCCATGGACCATTTCATCAAGATGGAAACCTAGCGTCGATACTAGTGGTGATATTCTCAGATATCGCCACCTAGCGTCACGTTTGTGTAATTTGAACTTCAGGGAAGATGGCTCGTGTCATTTTATGGGACCTGGCTCTGACCACGGATGAACTGCTTCGCGTGAAATCCTTCGTTGAGGGGAAGGGCCGAATCGCATTTTCTACCGACATATTCAAGTCATGTGAGCATTATTACAGCTTGCTAGTGCATCATATGAAATAGAAATCGGGTTTCTAAGGTGAAAGACATTCCTTCCTACCAGATTCGAACCCACGGACCCTCGCATGAGACATCAATCGCCAGCGCTAAGGGGCAGCACGCCTTAACCACTAGGCCAAATCCCCATCTTCAAGAAAAATGGTTCAATGGCCCATGTCAAACGAGGCGTCCATCAGTACCCTGCGAGTAGTCCAAACAATCTCCGAACCCAAACAGTTTTATGTTATGCGAGGGGTCACATATAAAGGAGATACAAGTAAAGAATATGAAATAGAAATCGGGTTTCTAATGGCCTATACCACGGTGCCCAATCAATATTGCCGTACAGCTGCGGGAGAAAGTTCCGGTCACATACGCTTGGCAAAGTTGAGATGCCAAATTACTATAAAGACCATTGCTAAGGGCAAAATGATAACCCTAGGTGAATGAATACACTAAAAAGGCTATGTAGCTGCTGCAATATCTCCCAATATTGGCGGATGAAGGCGGGAAGGTGATTACGGTAGCAAACTATCTGCTTCTTGAAAATCGCCGCTAAAATTCCAAGATCGGTAAAAAATCCTTTTAGGGTCCTTCGTCTAAACCCAGCCTTAGATATACCCTAAATACTTGTCTAAGAGACCGTGATCGCACAATGTCCGAGATAAAAAAAGCTTTGGGAGATTGAAAGCAAGTAAAAGCCTTACCCCGGACGAATACTGTCCTCCGCACGACTGTTAGGAAGGGAATTTGCTATAGAGGCGTCACCTTTCGGCGAACGGCCACAACATGGGGAAAGTCCTCCTAAAAATAGTACGGTGACGTAGCTAAATCGGCACAGTCGACGCCTACCTCCACAGCAGAGCCAATAGAATATTATTGACGACCGGAAGTAGTCAATCCGGACATGCGCAGGAGGCCTCTACTGTAATTGTATCTGACTTCAAATGCATTATTTGAAGTCATCAGATCGTACTTCAGATTACCAATAGGCTCAAATTGTTCTAAACATGTTTATCTATTGCAAGACGTTGACATTATCTTGATTTTATAATACTCAGCTGAGAAAACTGCAATCTTCGGCACAAAATTCCGGCAGTTTAGCCATTGTTTAGCTGACGCATGAGAGTCGATACAATTTGTTAAATCTTGGAATAAGATTGTGGAAAAATAATAACGTTATTATGGAGAAGGGAATTCCCGCTGCATATAAACATTGTCGTACAGCCGCTAGCTGTCGGAGATTTTACTAAAAATCCTTTCGCCCAAAATATCCATGTTAAATCCTTTGTCTTCAAACTATTGTTTGCCATATTTGGTAGGAACCAGTAGTTGTATTGTACGTGCGTTTTGTTAATACTGCGGTTTCCTTTTGTAGGCCTCGACCATGTCGACGTGCATGGCTTAATGTTGATGGGAATTCCTATTATGGCTTCCCAGGATATGGCGAGAAATTCGGGAGTTTGCAGGCAAAACCACAAAATCCTGACGTTCTTCGGCTTCGGGAAAGCAATGTGTCCTTGGACAGAGCAAGTGAGTCATCTTATGTATCGGTGGAAAACGATTTTTGTCTACCGCGGTACCAACAACGCAAAAACAACAGAATCGAAAATAAACGGAGGAAATTCATCGAAGGTAAATCCAGGCCAAAGACTGAGTCGGTCCGGGAGGACTAACATTCAAAGGTGCCCTTGACAAATGCCTGAACCCAGTGGGCATGTGTTCATTTATCGTGTTGGCGTTGGCGCTGATACTGAACTGAGTGACTTAAGGACTCACATTAAGGATCACGGGATAGAAATTAGGGCGTTAGAGCAAATTTCTCATCAGGACTCAGCCTCTTACGAAAAAGTCCCATATGTGAATTTTTTTCACATATGTGAAATGACTATTCCCATATGTGAAACGGCTCTTCACATATGTAAAAACCTTATTTCAGATTCCCATATGTTAATTTTCATTTACCACATGTAAAATTTACATGGGATTATTTCACACGTGGGAATTTTTTTTCACATGTGGGAATTTCTTTTTACTTACGAAATTACCACATGTGATTTTTCTACATGTGTTATTTTTATTTTCACACGTGGGAATTTTAAAATAACCATGTGTGATTTTTTTCACACATAGTACTTCTGTTTTCTCACGAAAATCACACATGTGATTTTCTTCACACATGGTATTTAAGTGAGATGAATCATTAAGAATGGAGTGACTTTTGAAAATGAAAATAACAAGCATGACAAACTGTCCTTATAAGTGGTGGTTAATCTACAGACAGACAGGTAAGCAGGTAGACGAGTTGGTTTTATTTACAAGGTCAAACATGAAGGTTTTACCGGCGGATGGCTGGGGAGAGGGCAATTATGTTATAATTTGCAAATATTTAATAAAAAACGCCAACTTTTATGAAAACAAATGCATAAGAAAATTACTTAACTACCTTTTGAAATATGAGACAAAAAATTGATGTTGTGAATGTTTATGTTTCAGAATTGTCAAGGCGATAGTTGTATAACATTGGTTTTGTCTGTACCAAAGAAAAGATACTTTTCTGTTCATTGATATTCCCCAACCACCTAGAACTGTTATACATGTAGCTTCTCGGCCTATTGGCTAAGATTAAAGCTACTTATGATATAAGGCTGATGGTGGCCTTTTCCTTCTGCATCTGACACAAGTCAGGTGATGAAAAAAATAGCGAAAAATGGTGAACTAAGATTATGAACAATATAGAATTTACATGTAGGACTCACATGTGGGATTTCAACAAAAATCCCATATGGGAATTTTTCACACGTGGGATTTCAACAAAAATCCCACATGGGAAAAGCGGCAAATATCACACATGGACTTATTTTCACATATGTGAAATAATTCCCACGTGTGAAAAAAGAAATAACACATGGGAATTTTTCGTAAGTCATTCAAACTCTCTGTGCCGCTGTCGCATTTCAAGGACTTATTTGACGAAGAATTGTGGCCCCGAGGTGTTCGTATCCGTAAGTTTATCCTTCCAAAGTGAGTGACTGTTTCGACTTGCAACGATGTTGAGGACCTGTTTGCTAACTCTTTTAATTACCGCTGTGATGGGTTATATTACGTTGTCGTCTTACAACAGTCACGGTCTTGGCCCTGGGCGCAAAGAACACATTAGTGATATCCTAAAGAATTGTAATTTCTTATTTATCCAAGAACATTGGTTATTAGAACAACAGTTTCCGCAATTTAAACGCGATCTGCGAAATCTTGGCTGTTTGGTCAATCTCCATGGCGTGTCTGCCATGGAGGAGGATACCCTCCTCCTTGGCAGACCACATGGAGGCTGTGCCATTCTATGGAGGTCAGACATCAGAGCTAGTGTCACACCCGTTGCCTCTGACTCGAGGCGTGTTTCCGTCGATTGTGGTAATCAGGGTAGTTTCCTATTAATAAACGTGTATATGCCTACTGATTGTGCAGAGAAAGTTCCAGAAATGAAAGAGGTTTTGAATGAGATATCTATGATATGTGACAGAAACAAATCTAAATATATCGTCATTGGTGGTGACTATAACACAGATTTTAGTAGGTTACTCTCAGGTCAGACGAGAGAATTACAAAGGTTTATTCAAGCAGAGTCTCTTAAATGCGGTTTAATCCATGCTAATGCCAATGTCGATTTTACGTATGAAAGTAAGATTTCCGTGTCTCGATCTACCCTAGATCACTTTATAGTGTCTCAGAATGTTTTTGACTTTATAGAAGAATACAAAGCGGTTCACTGCGGTACAAACTTCTCTGATCATTCCAGCCTGTATATGTCGTTGAATATTCCTGTGGAAAGCGTTGGGCATAATGAAATTGAAGCTAATGAACAGAATCCTTGTTGGGTAAAGGCTACAAAAGAAAACCTAGACACCTATAGTAACGTACTTGATGGATACCTGGGCAATATATCAATTCCTTTTAATGCAATAAGTTGTCGAAATTTAATGTGTACCACTCACGCAGCTGGAATAGAGATCTTTCACGACAGCATTATCAGTGCCTGCCTGGCTGCTGGTGAGGAAGCTATTCCTGTGACTTCACGTAACGACAGTAGAAAACCCAACGGCATTGCAGGTTGGAATGATCAAGTCCGAGAGTTTAAGGAAAGAGCAATTCTATGGCATAATATATGGAAAGATAATGGCAGACCCAGGGATGGCATAATAGCTGATATAAGACGCCACACTCGTGCCAAATATCACCTAGCTGTTAAAAGGGCTAAAAATGACAAAGACCAGGTTTCAGCAAATAAGTTAGCTGATTCTCTTTTTGGTAGAAACACTACTGATTTCTGGAATGAGGTTAAAAAGGTAAATGGTAAAAGTAATGAGTACGCCAAAGTTATGGACGGTAAATTAGAAAAGGCTGAGATTGGTAATCTGTTTTCCGATAAATTTTGTGCCTTATATACTAGTAATTCGGTTTCATACGAGGTAGAAGAGCTACCAAAATTGCAAGACGACATCGCAAGCGATATAGAACACAAGTGTCTTAATGGTGCCTGTGAAGCTGCCCACTCTATTGAAGTTACTGATGTAACATCTGCAATGAGAAGATTAAAGAAAGGGAAACAGGATACCATCCCAAGCTTATCTTCTAATCACTACATTTATGCCAGTCATAAACTACATGTTTATCTCTCACTCCTGTTGAATACAATGCTATCTCACAGTTGTTGTCCAAAGGACTTCTGTAGGTCTACTATCATACCTATTCCGAAAAATTGTAGAAAGTCACTTAATTGTTCTGATAACTATCGTGGTATCTCTCTCAGTAGTATTATTGGTAAATTGCTTGATTACATTATTTTAGAGAAATACAGTTCAGCTCTCGCATCAAGTGATGCTCAATTTGGCTTTAAAAAGGGTGTTTCTACCATGTCCTGCAGTTTCGTCGTTGAGGAAGTTATTCGGTATTACAATAATAAAGACACTCCAGTTTTTTGTGTCATGTTGGACGCAAGTAAAGCGTTTGATTGTGTTAACTTCATAAAACTCTTCAGAACCCTATTGCGAAAGGGCCTGTGTCCTTTAATAGTACGACTATTGGCTACCCTATACACATCCCAAGAAATGTGTGTCAAATGGGAAAATTATACTTCTGCTCCGTTCACCGTGAGAAATGGGGTTAAACAAGGTGGCGTATTATCGCCAGTCTTGTTTAATGTGTATTTAGATGAGCTGCTATGTAAATTGAGTAAGTCCAAACTTGGTTGCCATATTGGTCACTTTTTTGCTGGAGTCTTTGCTTACGCGGATGATGTCATATTTTTATCACCAACGCTCTCAGCGCTTAGAAAGATGCTTGCGATCTGCCAAGATTTTTCTCGGGAGTTTAAAATCAATTTCAATGCAACGAAATGTAAATTACTTGTTTTTGGTGTCCACGACGTTGAAGGGATTGAGATAGTGTTTAATGACATCATAATGAGGCCTACAACTAGTGAACTACATCTCGGCCTTATCTTGGGGCCGAGAGTTGATAAGCTGCGGATTGAGAATGGGGTAAAAGACTTGTATCGAAGGACTAATATTCTGCTGGCGCCCTGTTTAGAAGTTACTGCATGGCTCTATACGGATGTGTAATGTGCCGGGATATACTAGTATCCAAACCGTATGTGCAAGCATTGTATACAGCCTGGAGAAAATGTGTCCGTCGTGTACTGGGAATCCCAGCAAGAACTCACAATAACTTGATTTCATCTATTGTTGAAGATTTAGACATTCAAACACTCATGGTGAAGCGTATTTTGAAGTTTCTCTCCGGTACAGTAAACTCGACTAATTCCTACGTGAAAATATGTATGCTATTGTCTATGGACGGTAGTCAATCTCCTCTTAGTAACAGTATTAATTTGATTTGTCACATGTATGGTATTCCTAAGTTTAGTTTGTTAGAGAGAAATGTCAAACATCCATTAGGGACTACAGTAGAGCCTCATGTTGAAGAAAGGGCATCTCACATCAGGGAATTAATACGAATGCGGGATTTCGGACATGAATTCCTAGTCAGAGAAGAAATATGTGAAATGATTGAACTGCTGTGCTTGAATTAGGGGGTCGGAGTAAAACATGGCGTATGGCGTATGGCGATTGGCGGATGGCGGATGGCGGATGGCCAGCACACTATAGGCTCAGTTGCCGTTAACTTAGTCTTATAAATTGAACCAGATATGAAAAGAGATGCCTCACACGGTGTTATTGTATTACAGCTAGTCCGACGGACTGCACAATGACCAAAACATCGAATAGGCCTAGATATGGGGATTCCCCAACGTGAATGTTGATGAGGCACGACGTAATGTTCGGAATCGAGTTCCGCTACAGGAAGTCCGCAGTGCAATTTACTGTGACTGTGTAATGGCGGCCAAAGTACCAGCATCAGCACGAGAAAACCAAGATTGGCCGAGAATAGATCTACCGGTACCCTACACAGCAAAAAGGGGCACTTTTTCTAGGGCCATTCTGAGGTGGTGAAAAACTATTTCAGTGGTCACCATGGTCACACCTGACGGCAGACGGGATAATCGGCGAGGGGTGGGTCAGTCAGGACTAGGTGTTTTTGTCTCGTACTGTTACTTGTGCATTGTTCGAGACTTCTTCAGTGAATCCAATAATGAACACAAGTGTAAGAATGTCTCTGACGCTTGCATAACTTCTCAAAAGTGCTCAAATCAAAGTATCATCGGGTTAGAATAATAAAAATAATACTTTTTGACAGATGGTCAACAAATAAATATGAAAAAAACTAGCGTTCTATTTGGCTGACTCGCCATTCGCCATTCGCCACACGCCATTCGCCATACGCCATGTTTTACTCCGACCCTGAATTAGGTGTATGTAATTGTAGTTGACGTCCTGTTGTTGTTGTTTTTTTTGTGGGCGTGCAACGATTTGCGATGCCATCTATTGGCTCATGTAATTTGTTAATCTGCACTCCCTGTATGTAACTATTGCGTTTCATACGAATAAACATATATATATATATATATATATATTCCAAATAGGGTACCAACCAATCAAATTTCGTTCCGGACCTTTTCCAATTTATGCATTGACTTCTAACAGACGTGTGTCCGATGAAGACCAAAGTCAGTGACCTATTGAAGTGTACGCTGCTGGGGTATTTAGAGGAAGACGTGTGTACCGGGCCAAATCAGATGGCGGGCAGTCCCATGGTCTCTAAAGCGGGTGATCCACTGTTGCGATTTTGTCTTGAGACGGGGTTGCGTTCCCTTGCGATTGCCTTATATGGACTTCCGATTGCCATATAAAGTCTCCAGTACCATGGAATAACATTAAACCGTGGAATAAGCTGTTGTCTCTGTCAGCCTCTTTGGGAACACATGTTGACTGTTTGGCAGGTATAACTCTATTGTGACTTAATTTGCATAAAGGGTCCAAATCATCTAATAATAGATTTCCTGCAGGCTTTGCACACAAATACCGTGGAATAACGCTACACTGTGGAATAAGCTTAAACTTAGTTTAGTTATACACAGAATTGTTATACTTATATGCATACCAAATTTTCTAAACCAGTGAGTGGCGAACCTGAAAGGTTTTTTTACCGATCTTGGAATTTTAGCGGCGATTTTCAAGAAGCAGATAGCTTGCTACCGTAACCACCTCCCGCCTTCATCCGCCAATATGGACCATACACGGCCCTGATACCGGTTGACATCGCCGGAGGCCATTCTCAAGAGATTTATGTCCTGAGACATCCAAAAAGCAAAAATCATTTCGAAGAATAATTTTTTTCTGAGCACTAAGCGCTGCCGCACCGTACACTGCCGCACCGTACAGTCTAATTCTCCCGCAGCCGTACAGTTCATTTTAAAATTGCCGATTTTCGATGCGTTCTGTTGCGAATTTCTGGGAGATATTGCAGCAGCTAGCCTTTTTTAGTGTATTCATTCACCTAGGGTTATCATGTTGCCCTTTAGCAATGGTATTTATAGTAATTTGGCATCTCAGCTTTGCCAAGCGTATGTGACCGGAACTTTCTCCCGCAGCAGTACGGCAATATTGATTGGGCACCGTGAACAGTGTAGCTTATACTTTTCCTTTCAGATCACAAATTTCAAACAAAAGCCTTTGATAAGACCATTGCCTCGTCGGCTGTTTTGGGTACTGGGAGCAAATCCACGGTGCTGCAATGCCTTCTGACGTGCATCGAAGCGAGCGAAAACTGCGTGATGATTAGTTATGCCGACACTACGAACGAGTGCAAATGGAGCAAGAAGTTGGTGTCACAGGACACAATCACTGCCATGGCTGGTTCGAAAGTTTATCAAATTTATAGGGACTGCTGAGCCACGGGGTCCAACTCTCCCCTCCCCGACAGATAATCGAGATCTCTGAGCGGCATACTGGCAAGTTAAAGGAACACGGTATTGCCACTGTTTCTCGACAGCCGGCGCCACCGCGCCACTCTCTAAGGAAATAAATTATCTTATTTTATCTTATCTTATCCAACCCAGGGATTAACTCCGTTGACGGCGAATTGACCCGATTTACGACGTCCATTTTGTAATCCATTTTGTAGTTCGTTTTACTGCCGCTAGGTAGTCTCGCTCAGCCAGACCCTCAGTTAGTCTCGCGCAGCCAGACAACCGAGGGTGTGTCCCCAGACGAAGTACTTTCGTAATGACATCCGGGTACCCGCGACCTGATCCTGGACATGCATACCCGGATGTAATTCATACACAGAGCTACTCGTTAAGTCAGAGCATCGATTCAGCTCCTACATGTATACTAGTATATATGTCGCAGGAACGGTGATAAAAATACAGGAAATTATTAAAACGTAAATAATATGTGTCATAAGGCTCGATAAGACTAATTTGATACATTGTTTCAGTTTTTTATTGCGGTACGCTAAGAAATACTTATGACGCGTTTGAATCAACGTCTGTGTGTGAGCGCCACCTGTGGTAACATGGTGGAACCGTTAGCATAACCAGAATGAATACGTCTGGGGCCAGACTCTGATCCAAGCGTAGGTAGCGGAGCGAGATCAGAGGCTGGCGGTAATAATAATAATAATAATAGTAATAGTAGTAGTACTGGTGGTAGTGGTAGCGGTAGCGGTAGCGGTAGTAGTAGTAGTAATAATAGTAATAGTATTAGTAATAGTAATAGTAATAATATTTATTCTCTCTCTTTTCACCAACAATTTGGTATACAGAGGATACATGAGAATGTTTTTTAACAGTCAGATGACAGGGCAGCCGGTTTACAAAGTCTTCATTACCCTAGTATAGTAATTAACAAGTGCATTGAGACTCACATGGCCCTTTCGACTCATAATTTTACCAAAAACCAATATGTTTGGGTTCTATCCCTGCAACCCAGGAAACAAATGGTTACGTAATACCAAAAAATGTTCACACTTCAGCAGATAGTGAAATTCGCCAAGTACATCAGAAATACCACACAAATGACAAACATCATTTTCTATTATATAATCGTTTATAGACTCCCGGAAATTTAGCAGTACCGGTTCGAGGCCGAGCTAAACTGTATATCTTAGAAAGCGGGTTTTTTTTCAAATAAACTACAAAAAAAATGGTTGGTCTTTATACAAACGATAATTACAACATCTTTCTCTAAAAACAGTTTCTCTCCAATTCTGAACAAATTGATCAAATAATTTTTGATATACTACTGTCTTAATTTCCTTCACACCCAATACATTGGGGTTGTCCCACAAAACTGTAAGTCTACATTCATTTAGAATCCGTTTAATTGCCATTCCCCAACCTTGAATTAAATAACCTCTATCTATGTGTTCGTGTACAATATTGTTCATAATAGTCGACCATTTCTGAACATTGCTGTGATTCAGTCGTGACCAAAAAACTATCTGTCTATTTTAACTTCAACTAGTATGGTACCCGTGGCGAGCACATATTCACAGGATGCATGTGGCCAGAGGATGGCATTTTGGTGGGCGTCTGTGTGGGGGAATATGTTTTGAGGGGGCCAACTCCTTGGGCAATAATCTAGGCCTATGGGAAGCAGATGGCAGCAGTTTTATGTGTTGAAGTTCCTGGTAATCACCCTGCATGGTTGAAGAAAATATTGGTGGGCATTGCAGCCTGGTTCCGTCGGCCACCGTTTACATGGCATTGTATACGCAGCGCCATCTGAACGGTGGGCGACGGAAACAGGCCAGTGGGCATTGTAAATCATTGGAAGATTCTTCATGCATTTTATTCGCTGAGGGGTAACAAAATATGATGGCACCAACTTAAGGACCACCCCCATGTCATTCTCAACATTCCCTGTGAAAATGGTGCCATTTCGATCAGAAACCAAGGAGGAGTTAGCGGTCGAACTTAAAGTGCCACCGTCAGTTATAATATAGATTCGCAGTGCACATCAAGTTAAATGCACCGCATGTTTGGCACACAACGACGTCAATAGCAGGCTTAGTCTCTTGGCCAACACACCTTGTTGACTTTGCATGGCACATCAGGTGATATTTTATGAACATCATGACATGATTCGCATGACATATCATATCAGTCCATTTTGTACCAATTGTCATCAATTGTCAATCGATCGTCGTCAATGGCCAGCAAACGTCAACGATCATCATCATCGATCAATCGTCATCGGTGGTCATCAAATGTCATTGATCATCATTGATTGCCATTGATCGATCATCATCTATTGATTGTCATCGACCATCATCGATGGTCATCAATCACCATCGATCGTCATCTGTTGTCATCCATTGATCGTCATAGATGATCTTCGATCGTCATTGATCATCATCGATCATCATGTATCATCATCGATCGATTGGTGTCGATCGTGATCGTTTATCATCAATCGTCATCAATTGATTGTCATCAGTCATCATGTATTGTCATTGATTGATTGTCATTGATCGTCATCGATGGCGTTCGATCACCATTGATCGATTGCCATCAATCGATCCTCATCGATCAATCATCATCGATCAATCCTCATCGAACGATCATCTTCTATTGTCTTCAATCGTGATCGATTGTCATCTGTCGTCTTCGATTGTCATTGATCATTTTCGATCATCATCGATCGTCTTCAATAATCTTCAATTGTCTTCAATAATCTTCAATTGTCATCAACCATCGAGCATCATCAGTCCTCATCAATCGATCATCATTGGTCGTCATCGATCATCATCGATCGTCATCGATGGTCACTGGTCATCAACATCGATCACTCGTCATCAGTGGTCGTCAGTCATCATCGATCGTCATTGGCTGATCATCATCGATTGATTGTCATCGATCATCATCAATCACTATCGATCGATCATCATCGATTGTCATTGATTGATCATAATTGATCGTCATCGATTGTCATTGATCATCATCGATCGATTGGTGTTGATTGTCATCGATCAGTTGTCATCGATTGTCATCAATCATCACGGACCGTCATTCATCGATCATCATTGATCGACTGTCATTGATTGACCATCATCCATCAATCGACATGTCGATCAGCATCATTGACCGATTGTCATTGATCGTCATCGATCGATGGTTATCTATTGTCTTTGATCGTAATCGATCGGCTTCAGGCGTCATCGCCATCTATTGCCTTCGATCATCAATCGATCGTGATGGATCGCCATCAATCATCATCGATTGATCATCATCGATCAATTGCCATTGATCAACTGTCATTGAACGTCATCGATTGATTGTTATCTATTTTCTTTGATCATCATCGATCGTCTTCAATCAATAGTCCATCTATTGTCTTTGATCATCAATCGATCATCATCGATCGTGATGGATCGTCATCAACCGTCATTGGTCATCATCGATCATCATTGATTGATCATCATCAATCGATTGTCATCGATCGATCATCATTGTTCTTCATTGGTCGATCGTCTTCTATCGTCTTCGATCATGATCGATTGCCATCTATCGTTTTCGATTGTCATTGATCACTTTCGATCGTCATCAGTCGTCTTCAATCATCTTCAATTGTCATTGATTGTCGAGCATCATCGATCATCACCTATTGTCTTTGATTATCAATTTTAATCATCGTCGATCATGATGGATCATCATCAACCATTATCGACCGTAATCGATCATCATCGATCATCATCAATTGATCATCATCGATCGAACATCATCAATCAATCATTGATCGTGATCGACCGATTGTCATCGCTCATCATTGATCGATCATCATCGCCCAATCGTTGTCGATTATCTCGATCGATCGTTTATATATTGAGCGATGATTATCATCGATGGTCATCGATCACCATCAATTGTCATTGGTCGATCATCATCGATTGATTGTCATCGACTGTCATCAATCTTTGATTGTCATTGATCATTTTCGATCATCATCAATCGTCTTCAATAATCTTCAATTTTCATCAACCATCGAGCGTCATCAGTCCTCATCGATCGATCATCATTGGTCGTCATCGATCATCATCGATCGTCATCGATGGTCACTGGTCATCAACATCGATCACTCGTCATCAGTGGTCAGCAGTCATCACCGATCATCATCGATCGTCATTGACTGATAATCATCGATTGTCATCGATCATCATTGATCGTCATCAATCTCTATCGATCAGTTGTCATCGATTGTCATTGATCATCATCGATCGATTGGTATTGATCGTCATTGATTGTCATCAATCATCAAGGATCGTCATTCATCGATCATCATTGATCGACTTTCATTGATTGACCATCATCCATCAATCGTCATATCGATCAGCATCATTGACCGATTGTCATGGATCGTCATTGATCGATCCTTATCAATTATCTTTGACTGTAATCGATCGACATCAGTCATCATCGATAGTCCAACATCATCAATTGCCATCTATCGCCTTCGATGATCAATCGATCGTGATGGATCGTCATCGATTGTCATCGATCATCATCGATCGATTGCCATTGATCAGTTGTCATTGAATATTATCAATTGATTGTTATCTACATGTATTGTCTTTGGTCATCATCGATCGTCTTCAATCAACAGTCCAACATCATCAATCGCCATCTATCGTCTTTGATCATCAATCAATCATCATCGATCGTGATGGATCGTCATCAACCATCATCGACCGTAATCGATCATGATCGATCGTCATCAATTGATCATTATTGGTGAATGACACTCTATTGGACATGTTCGAGCGCAAGGTATGCCAATTTATCTTCGAAAATAACCGTGAAAACTCCTGAAAACTGTGCAAACCGAAATATAAGTTGCAATAACCGATAGGCCTATCTGACCATCCAATTTCATCGGCATAGGCCAATGTCCATAATTATTATCACATAAAATTGCAAAGTCATTCTATTGTGCGAAGAGTGAGATTGAAATAATTTGACATAAAACTATTTCTTTGAATGTGTGATGGCGTCTGTACTGAGGCCGATCCAATTCTATGTATTTGTTTCTTATTCCCTTTTAGTCGCCTTATTTCTGTTCTGTTTGCTTCTTTCACTGAATAATTTTCACTCTCATTCTCTAGCCTGTATATATTTGGTTTTTAGATTTTGTTGTCATCTTGATTTATTGTGTAATTTATTTCATGTACATGTACATTCTTGCACCTCCGGGGCTAATAATTCTTGATGCCTCAGCCCCGGACACTTTCTCACTGTGTCTTTTTGTTGAATTTTCAATAAACCAATACTATACCAAAACAAGAGCTGGCCAAGGCCAGCAATGAAGTCGTTTCGAAGTGCTGTGTGATTGGGGGCCTAGTTCATGAGTTTAAACAGGATGGGCATTGTAGTAGAAACTCCTCACAGCGTCACCTATCGCAATTATCCCGACACGGTGACGGATTCCTCGGCCTTCCTTACCAAACTTGACGCAAGGTGGCGATATGTGCAATGACGTCAATCATATTGCCACTAGTGACGGTGGTAGGTTTCCATCTTGAAAAGTAGTGCGCGCGCGTAAGGAACAGAAGAAATTCTTCTGTTTGTGAAGCGGTCACCCCATCACTCGTTTTCTACGCTTACAATATAGATCGTTGAAGACAGGTGTATAAAGGTATAGAGTGATGCAAGCAACGGTTGAGTAGATGTAAAATAATAATAAAGTTATTCTGTTTCATTTTCGACAAGATAAATACTGTTTTCTGCAAATAATACCATTTTGAAAAAGAAGTTCTCATCACGTGATAGACTAGCCCGCCGACGATGACGTCAGGATTCCAAGATGGCGATTTAGTATAGATGGCACTGTTAAAATTTTCGTCCAATTATCAAAAAATTTCAACGCTGGATCGTGGAGTATGCTTCCTTACTTCACTTCCTTCCTGCACTTAGTGGCGCCATTCTAACCCTAGCGGAGATAACCCTAACAAGGTCACGTGACCGACTTTTTTGACCCAATTTGCATAATCTGACGACGTCATGACCTAATTAAATATGCAAAATTTAAACGAGAGACGGTCTGAGCAGGAAATCCAAGCATTCTATTTCACTGACAAAATGGAGGAAGGGGTTAATGCGGCAAACTTCATATGTACGGATGCACAGACATGTGTACATGATGAATGTACAGGAATTAGGTCAATATGTTAACCCATTCGGAACTTATGGTTAAAAACGTAAACGTATTAATATTTCAGCAGCGCCACCTATTATTGTAGTTTTGAGTCAGCCGTTTTGTAGATACATCCCAGTACTAATGCAATGCGAAGGAATTTAAAAAAAAAATTAACCCATAGGGCTGCACTACAGAAAAAACCGAGTTTCATGAAAGCGATCGCAGCGCCCCCTTTTATCTTAATTTGTGCTGCGACATGATGGGACATCACCATGCACCAACATCCAATCAAATTCGACCTCATTAAAATTTTTCTAGACAGGGGTAAAAGGCCTTTAATTCACCTTTAACTGCCGCATTAAGCCATGTAGAAAATAGTTGGTTAGCATCCCCTCCCGCCACTGAAATCACCTCCTCAAAAAAATATTTTCAAAAAACCGCCAAGACAGTAATAAAATCTTAGGCTGGGATGCTTAAATAAAACAAACAACGCAGTAGTTTTTATTTCAATTCATACCTACTAGTATTACATTTGATTTGGAATTTCCCTCAGGTTACCACGGACCATGCTGGTACCATGGTAACATGCACCTCAAACCCGGGACCTCAAACTCAATAAAAATTTTTAAAAGAACCCCGCCCTCCTCAGAAAATTGAGAGTCGAAGGACGTTAACCAACTATTTCATTTACATGGCCTTAAAACCCGGGAGCCAATCAGGACCATCGTTTCAAAGTTAACCAGAATTCCGAGTTTATAACAGGGTCTTACTTTTGTACTGTGGGGGTCTTACTTTTGTAGGTCTTTGGTCTTAGTTTTGTAGACAGACGTTGTTATCCTATAAACATGATAAATGTGGTCCGAACCAAGAACATCAAGAGAATTATTATACGGTACATCACCGCGACGGTACGAATATGAATCATTCTGCACACACTGCCCCCTGGTACAAACAAGAGCCGGTGGCGCACTACTACATGTATATTCCATATTCACACAGTGGCGGTACGAATAAGATCTGGTTTGGTGTTATTCGCACCGTGACGGTACGAATAAGGCCATCTGGTTTGGCGTTATTTGCACCATGACCAGGTGACGGTACGAATAGCCCCGGCCATCCGGACAGGCAGGAACAGGTCAATTCCAAGCCATCCGATGATTTATTACAGGGAATTATACCCTGGCATGCAGAAAATTAAATACACCTACAGTACAGGTCACAATTGACATCCCTATGGCTTCGCGTAAGTTACTCGTAAGTTACGCGTAACTTACTCGTAACTCACGGCTTTGGTTTCGCGTAACTCACTGCGAAACTCGCCAAAATCGCGTAACTCGCCTCGTAAATCACTGCGTAGCTAGCGAAATTCGCGTAACTCGCCACGTAACTCACCTCACAAGTTACGCGTAACCTAGCTCGTGAGTTGTTGCGTAAGTTACGCATATCTTACGCGAATTTAGGGATGTCAATTGTGACCTGTACTGTACCTGCACTGTTGGCCCGCTGGTCGAAAACAATTTCCACTGATCGAAAGATGGGATTGATCGAGTCCGTTTTTCCCATGTATCACTGTGTACAAAAATGTACAGACGCACAAGCCTAGGCCTGCTGCTCGATTAAATGCCAAATTTGCGATTATTCAGACCTTAAAAACTTACCTGCATCATCCGTTCGTCTAGAAATGTTTCAAAAATAACATCCATTCAGACTGTAGAAATCAAGACCCCCAGATTGAATGAGAATCCTCCCAAATAATACCCGAATCGATAGCATCCATAATGTTTACAATACTATGAATACAACGCCTAATCATCCATCACAAGCCCCTGGAAAATTAATCAATAGAATTCCACGTAAAATTGGGGAGAAGTCAGCATAAAGTGGTGAAATCTATACTGTAATATAAAACGACTTATTTCATAACATAGTATAGATTTGACCACTTTATGCTCACTTTTCCCCAATTTTACGAGGAATTCTACTCAGTATCTCTCCAGAAGCCTGTGGATCCACGTACTTAAACTCCGAAGACCGTTGATGACTCTGCCGCACTGCAGTTCGTCGTGTCGCACGAATAATACAATTCAATCTAAAAAACGCCAGTCAATTTAAATAAGAACACAAACACAATAACATCCATCCCGTTTTATTTTTTTTACGACCAAATCGTAATGAAAAAGTAATGTCTAGATGCGGAACTATATCGTCATGTTGATCAGAGTGTCACGAGCCGGCGGATGCAGACTGAGAATAGACGGGTCGCAAACCTGTCTCGTCGCCCTCCTCGTCTCCAGGTTTAGTAGCCGTACATTGGCGTGTGGAAAGAGCGCCGGTTCAAACAAGTTTGCTGATGTTTTTGTCGTGTTTGTGCTTGTTTGGTTACTGGTCTACACTAGCAAACACTTGGAAACTTTTCTTGCCAAACTAAGCCAAACACCGAGTTTGCTAATGTTTGCAAACATTTGTTTGCTAGTGTAGACGAGGCTAAGTTAAATTTTCTCAATGCTTGAAGCATTGAGAAAAGTAAGACTTTAATGAAAGTGTGACCCGTGAATACGGTCCTAAATATCTATGAGCCAGGGAATGAAAACGTGACAGCAATGAATACCTAATGTCAGCACACGTTCGCGACTCACTCATGATTTCTTGGCATTGCTCTTGATGGGCGTAAATTACATGTATGTTGTGGAACTGGGACATAGATTGTACGGTAAACATTGGTTCCCCTAACGACCTCTCTTTCAATCGGATCACGTTAAGATGTCACAGCGTTGAGTGGAGACTTTGCGTTGAGCTCTCGTTGGGGAGTTTCTTGTTCTACACCAGGGATTAGTGCGAATTGTGGTGATTAGGCCCTACGTATTGTGAGATTACGTTGGAAAGGTTAAGCAGACCCTATTTGCATTCTATGATAGTGCACAGTTCAGGGCGCTGTCACTGTTCGCCGAGATCTCTCCAAGGACTCAGCAGCTGTGCCATCCTGAATAATAAGGCAATCTTTCGTCTTTTTTAACTTTGGTCACCATGGGATATCGAAGTCAACACGTTATTACATGTATCATCTTCGTGGCCTGTTTCATAGAAACTTTCGGGGTGGCGCAGTGGAAACATCGGCGCCTGCCACCACTGAGGTCGCGGGTTCGATCCCCGATCGTGCAAGTGGCTTTAAGTGGTAGAGAGGGCTTTAAGTGGTAGAGAGGGCGATCTCTCCTCGACATCGTAGGGTTCCTCCGGGGGCTCCGGTTTCCTCCTACATATCGTTAATATCGCCCAGTATTGTCTGCTGAGTAGCTATAATGCCCTAAATGGGCGCTTGCACTCCTGAAATAATATTTTAAGAAACTTTCTTTGCTGCGACCAATCCATTTCTCATGGGTTACAACACCGTGACCACAAAGGCCGGTACCATCAAGGGAACGAAGGAGAATATCAAGGCGTTTGGAAAGACCTACGAGTACTTCGCCTACCGGGGGATACGCTACGGAAAGGACACAAGCGGTGTAAACAGATTCAAGAAACCGATTCCTGTGGACAAATTCAACGGAGTGTACGAAGCGTTTGAGTATACGAACTCGTGCCCACAGCAAAGTTATGGCTGGGATCCATCCAACCTTACCGTCGACCCACTCTTTCACAAGCGAACCGGTGAAGACTGTCTGTCTTTAAATATTTTCTCCCCCGCAGACGGTGGAAAGAAAAAAGCTGTCATGGTATGGATACATGGAGGTGGGTGGCGCGTGGGTTCTGGCCTACTTTACTTCGGAGGACTGCTAGCCCCATTTGGAGACGTCGTCTACGTGTCGATCAATTTTCGCCTGGGAGCACTGGGCTTCCTCAACACCGATGATTCAAATTTCCGAGGCAACTTCGCATACTTTGACCAACTACTTGCTCTGAAATGGGTCAAGAATAACATCGAGGCGTTTGGTGGCGACCCAGACGCCATCACGATATTCGGAGAATCGGCAGGCGGATATGACGTCAACGCACAGGCGATATCCCCACTTTCGGCAGGGAAAGGTTTATTCAAACGCGCCATCTCACAGAGCGGGTTTGCTGTTACACCGCTACACTGGAATTCGAACGCCTTGAGCATAGGACTCAACCCACAGGTTCAAACGAGAAATCTTGGTTTCAATCTCCGCTGCAATGATACAACGAACCCCAAACTCTCTGACACCATGAAACTTGTGGATTGCCTCAGGTAGAAAAGTGCAGCTGAAATCGTGAAATACACAGATCCTATAGGTTTTCCCGCTGATGCTGTTGTTAAAGAAATGCATGACTTCAGAGCGGCAGTGGATGGTGAATTCTTCCCAGAACATCCTGCGAAACTCTTCCAGGACCCAACACTTGCTTCGTACAAGGCCTTTAAAAATTTAGATTTCATTGCGTCTGTCACGAGCAATGATGGAGAGGTGATGTTCACATTCTATCAGCAGATCCTCCAGAAAGCTGGTGTAAAGCCACCTTACCCCATTCCGAAGACCTTCATGAACAATATCTTCCTCCCTAACCTATTTCCGGCTGCCACCCTGCCTGGAATAGCTCGGCGGTCGCATATGAATATATGACCGACGCAGACATAGCTAACAACTCAATCCTCCGCCGGGATGCATTCATACAGTTACAAACTGACTTCATGTTCGTCTCCGGCGCAGTGGCGGCAGCAAATACTCACGAGGCCATGAAGGGAACGGGAAAGACATGGATGCTATACTTTGACCACAACTCACCTTTGTTTCCAAAGAAGTACGGCCCGGGAAAGGCAAACCATGGTGCAGACGTCATGTACGCATTGGGAATTGTTGCAATGAATGACAACGTCTTCAAAATCCATGGATCAAACTTCCCGACGACCATCAAACAGACGGATTTGGATTTGGCAAAGGCTCAGATGACATACTTCACCAATTTTGCTAAATATGGGTAAGTGAGGTGCATGCAGCCACCGCGGATAACCCTTTTGTTTGCCGAGTATGACCATCTACATGTAAACCTGGACTTCAACATGTTCACTATCAAAGCAAGGGCCATGCAGAAATGTCGCATCATCATGAAGCAATGGCATGAGAATGATGGCTACAGTGCATGTAGACACAAGTCAGAAAAATACATGCGATGGTGAACAGGCTCGGTATGCAATCTGCTTCATTGTGCCGCCCTCGTTTCCATTCAGCAGACTTCTCCTCTTGTTTGCACGGTTTCGACAGGCATCATTCATTCTTGCCTGTAGAACAAGCAATCACCGCTATTGGTGGAAACGATTGTCTCGTGTTGCACATTTCGATAAATGCATTTTACTTTTCCACTGCAGGAATCCCATGGTAATCCAGGGAGCTCGTCTACATATCCCACATGGCCACAGTACACGTTACCAGACAAAAGCTACATGTTCTTTGGATCCAATGACAAATCTGTGGTTTTAGAAGCCAAGAAGAACCTGCGGCCACGAGCTATGGCCTTCTGGTTAGACTACGTCCCGTTTTTGGTTGGGCAGAAATGCCCAACGCCCAAACCATGCGTCACTCCGACCTGCCCGCCGCTCCTGGACCAATACATTGGATATCTGAGGCTGACAGTTGGCCAGGCTCAGACTGTCATAATCATCTTTGCCGTGGGGACGGCGATTTTTGGATCGCTGTCTTTGATATTGTTGATGGCATGCTGTAAGCTCAGGAGGAATCTAGGCAATACGAGCAAGACAGACGACTGATGCCGCCACAGAACTATCACATCAGTTCTCTGAAGACTGTGTATTAGATATACGTGTAGAGACGCTTGCCACAAAGATCAATCGGTCAAGGCAATAGCACGAGACCCTTCCTTCAAAAATCAACGGTTTCAATCTTAATTTGTGCTGAAGTCAATCATTGTTGACTTTCCGATGTATTTGCCCCAAAATAGATTGATCTTGTCTATTTTTGATTTGCCCAAGTTACGGACACGCGGTAACGTCTTTAACACCGTTCATAATTTTGGCCTGCAGTGTAGCCGATTTCATTAAGAGGCTTGTCGAGTGCAAAATCGTTGGACGTGTATCCTCTGTGTTAAGATATAAGGCTGACCCTAACCCTGACCATTCCCATCAGTCAATCATTCTATTCTTTAGTGTGTAACACGTAGTCTGATTGGTTCCAATGATTTTGCATTCGACAGTGGTGCTAAAGGGTTCTCGTTAAATTTGTTCTATACGCTGTGTCCGTACAGGTACATGTAGTGCTGGTATGCTCACTGGGCTGCCTGAGGGGAATGTATATTGGCCCGCCGCACTCAATTCACTTTAAACAGAAGATGAACGTTGTTCAGTGTACACATCTACAATCGTAAACCATGCTTTCTGTGGATTTTGTGCTCGTAATAGTAGATCTTAAATATTTTGCCATTAGGAGCAAATTCTACTTTTAATTTTCCCATACTTGACATCCTCGCCCGCTCTGGACTACTATATAAAATTATCGTCGGTTTCAAAGGACGAGTTGCAAACAAGGGTCGCATCGTCTTGCACTGCACATCGAAACCCACAAATAACAATTTGGACGTGTGTACCGTATTTGGCATATATAACTGAAAAAACATTTGGTACCGTCGATTCCATCTTGTACCTAGAGGGTTGTCGTAAATATATGATGTTTTGGTCAAAATTGTCTGACCGACATAACCGTTTTTCGATCTAAAAAGAAAGAAACCTGGTTTTATTGGGACACAGTCAAGGATCACGTCATTTTCAACAGCGAACGCACAAGAAAAAACCGAATCGCATGCGTGTGGGAGTTTCAGTTGAACTTTATTAGACAGCACGACCAATTTGCTTGCGTTAAGGAATGACATCGTGTAGACAGAAACTGCAGCGCTTCCTGGACGATTATAGTCGCAGATGAACATGACTTCCTCTTTTAGAAGCGTTGGCTGTCCCATGGCAGGCGGCTGAGAGCAAGGGTCGAATTTTGTTATTTCCATCATATATGTGACTGATTGGTCAGATATATTGAGAAATTGAAATGATCGGTGCTTTAATGCTGTGCCAATAGGGAACACCGATCACGCAGACCACGCGAGAATATACGCGTGGTTTTGAACTGATAGTACACCAATGCCACCTATTATTCATGACGATTCAAGGTGTGATTGGCGGTGCTTGGTGAACCGCATCTCTCGAACAATGGGCCTAGGTCAACGCTAGGTGTCTCGTCTGCTCTATCAGTAGTCATCACGTGACCAATTGGCGCTCCCCATTAGTAAAAAAAACTAAAAACCTTCTGTCATATAAAAACTGATTTTCCCATAGAATGTAAGAACTTTTGTATTTCACCGAGTGCAAAAGTTGCCAGTTGCCATTTTCAAGATTGTAGAGTCTGACAGTATTGGGGAATATCACACCTTTCGTAGTTATTTGCAGAAAACCTGAAATATCGTCATACCACCAGCGATCCCGTCCAGCGCGAAACTTAAAAGGTGGTTTAAGCACAGCCCTAGCAGTTCTTTTGTATAACATCATGCCTTCCTGTTTCTAGCGAAACGAAACGATAATTTGTTAGTCAGGAATTTTTTAAAACCACTAATATGAAGGGAATTTGTCATCATATCGAAATATATCATTAAGCCTTTACTAAAGCGAAATGATTACTAAATAGATTTAGTACTTTTGTACCAAAGTCTAGCTTTTTATACTTTATTAGCAATTCTTGGGCAATTTCATACCCCTAACTGCCAAGCCATATCATGAAGACTCTCGCTAAAGCACGCCCAATGAATGGATATAAACTTCGTTCAGGACCAGTTTCCCACTTTCTAACTTCCGGACAATTTCATACACATTGCCTACTGCGTCATATCCAAAATCGTGAAGGCCTCGAAAGTTGTGTAAATATATAACTGACTGGGTTAGAAACATCGCTGTGTCCCCCCAAGTACAGTCTATTGCTTCCTGGTCGGATTATCGGTTCAAAATCGAACCCTATAAAACGAATCTGAAAGTAGTCGTCAGGGTATGCGTATTTAAAAGGAGAACCTGGGTGACCGTCAATTAGCGCAAGGAAATTTATCATGGAATTTGGCAACAAAACGTTTTAAAAACATTCTAGTTGTCTTTTTTTGAAACAGTGTAATCGTCAAAAATTCACTTTTGTGAGGCCGGAAACACAGAAAGTAGTCCCAAATCATCGTCACGTGGTGCTCACAATGTCGGTAGCTCAGCTGCACGCCGTCTCGTAAACGTATTTGCCCAAATCGGTTTGCCATGTCATAGATCATCGTCAGTATCTTATTTCCTTTGTTAATAAATTGTATGACTGCATGTTTCTTCCAGATGTATAAATAAAGGCGGCCTTTCTTCGCATAATCACTAAAATCTCTCCCCAGGGTTTCCCTAACGTACAATTTTTCTTTATCGCCAAGGTATATGGAGCCCAAAATCTCCGTGTTGACGTCGAAGACTAAAATATCCAGCTTCAGATTTGAAGTTAGGAAAACGAAACTACGATAGCTGTGCAAATTCTTGTAATGCAGTTCTTCATTCTTACGAGAAAATCATACATTATGGGTTAAGGTATACTCAAGTTTTGTTTTGTTGAATTCAAACACCAAAATATTGTCCTTTGACGCAGCAATGAGGACACCTTTCGGGTAACCAAAGGTATGGAGGTACCTGTATTGGTCACACGGTATTGGCGGTACGATGCGAGCTTTATGTGTCGAGTTCATCCTCAAAAACCTTCGCTATGAAATTGAATGTCTTCTGACGTGTACAGTGTGACAATTCAAAGTTAATTGTGTGCACGTTAGGGAGAATAACATGTATATTACAACCACCAGTCACGACCCCTCGGCGCATCAAATACATGTAGGCCTAAAGCTAGGAATCCACCATTGATTTTCAGCACTACTAAAATTTTGTGACATGGACCTAAATTAAGCCCTCCAAAAACCCTTCGAGCTCGGAGGGCTTCATAGCCCCGGGCTTTTCATCCCCGGGTCTAATTAGACCCGCGCTTTTAACAGGTGTAAACAGAAAAAGCCCGGGTGAGACGCGAGCTTTTATGTACATGTAGTGTAAACAGGGCTATAATCTCCTGGTGTCATGTCAGTACATTAGGCTCATGGTTTTTGTAGCGGAGGATCACATTTTACAATTGGCTGCAGCATGAAATTTTGGCGGGAAGTGCCCAGTGCTGTTTCTTAAATGTATATAGCGCCATGTTTTCGCTTTTTATCAGAGGAAAAGTTACATTTAATCAAGAGGTTCATCATCAATTAACTTTGAGATGAATTTCACATAATAAAGATCTCAAAGTTGTTCGGTTATGAACACCTATTCAGGAGAAATCCATAAACGGCACAGTTGTTTCCTTACTCATGTGATAAACGTCACAAATCCCCTGGTCGCATAGCCGGGCGCCATTGATGTTGTATGTTAAAGGAGCAAGGTATGCGATCTGTTATCGGTACTAGTATTTTGACTGTCGACGTAGAGGGAGCCACCTAGCATATAGAGTTTTCGCAAAGCCCCCGAAACGCCAACGCGAACGTCTATCCTTTTGTTCGGTCCTCTCTTCCTGGGATCGAACAATGGGCTTGGCGTTTGCGTTGGCGTTTCGCCGGGGGCTTTGCGAAAACTCACTAATGTTGACGAACGAACGTGAATGATATAGTCGGACGTCCGCTACCAGTGTGACATGACCAACGCTCTGGATGACATCCGACCAACGTTAATCACAGAAATCTCTTAGATAAACACAATGCAAAAATTTCGTCTGATCACTTGTACATGTAAATCGCTATAGGATAAGAGCTGATTGTTGCAGTGTTTTTTCCACGAGTTCCTGTAAGGTCACTTCTGATTGTTCAAGTTGACGACAGAAAATCTATCGGGGTTCAACGTCAAAATGATGATGGATCTGACAGGGTCAGAAAAGTTACCGTGGAGAAGGTGCATGTCTCAAAGTCCGTGTTTTGAGAGGCTGGCCAATCTGTGATTATCGACCTTGCACCCAAGCACAGATGGTTGAGTTAGCAAGTGCATGATCATTGTGCAGACGATTTTGGGATGAGTTTGAAAACATACTCTGACTTGCCTTGCATATTTAATGAAATTCCTGTAGCAAAATACCGGTAAGTGGCTTACGAAAACTACCTTATGTGATAAATCAATTTATGCCAGGTCACGAGTGATCTTGCGTAATCGCGAACTTCGATCGTGGTCATTTCGAATGAGGAACTCGGCCGTGGCGGTTGGTCTCTCTCCGGGCTCTGTTCAGCATTGTACTAGGTAATATGTCTTCCCTTCCTATTTCCCGTGATTTTAAGCTCATCGTGTGGTGCGAGAGCAAAGGCATGGTGGTCATGCCGGTGTGAAGGGAAAGAATGTCATAGGAAAAACTGTCCTGGGAACAAAAGATCCTATTGTTACATTCTAATCTCTGACAATTGATTTCTATACGCATGCCGCTTATTCCGTCATTCAACAAAAGAAGTGGACACTTTCTACAGGGGGACACTTTTTACTGCTACACCGGCATGGTGGTCATGCCTAGAGGTGATATTAATGCTCTACGTGTGGTGCGAGAGCAAAGGCATGGTGGTCATGCCGGCATGGTGGTCATGCCTAGACGTGATATTAATGCTCTGCGTGTGGTGCGATAGCTAAGGCATGGTGGTCATGCCGGCATGGTGGTCATGCCTAGAGGTGATATTAATGCTCTACGTGTGGTGCGAGAGCTAAGGCATGGTGGTCATGCCGGCATGGTGGTCATGCCTTGAGGTGATATTATTACTACTCGTGTGGTGCGCGAGTTAATGGCATGGTGGTCATGCCGGCATGGTAATGATGCCAGTGTTAATGCTCTGCGACGGATTGCAGGGGCTATATACAGGTCACATTAAAATGTTATAGACCTTTGGCCGAGGAAGGGATGACATATTTATTTAAAGTTCACTCATTCTGCTGTGTAGGGACGAGAGCTGCGCAAGGGCTGTATTGAGAAAGATATCGCAGTCCTCTCTATGGCTGGTATTGTATTGTACACCTCTTGTATGTGCTCAGTACAATCGTGTGGGGTAGCAATGCGAAACAGTTGGGTGCACGGGTTTGAAAGGGAGCGGAATCATATTACATTATATAATTCGTTTGTTGGCATTGGCTTATTTTTATGTGTGAATGGAAAGTATTATTGGTAGAGGCGACGCCAGTTCGGTTTGTTGGGAAGGGCTTACAAAGGGATATAATTAAATTTTGGTTGCTTTCGGCTTCGACCAGGGATTCTAATTCCCTAGGGAGGGGTTTACCCCTTCCATCGGTTGGGGCCGGGGGCCTCCGAGGCAAGGTATTTATGGGCGCCGGTGTTATTGGATTTGGGGCCCCCAGCTCCAACCGAAGAGAGCCGAGGTTTTTAGAATGTTTGAGTACTGGAGAACAATTAAAAGGCATTGGTTTTCTTGTGATCAATAGTTACTCCCAGAGTTCTTTGTTCCGTTTTTTTTAGTTTTGGGGGAGTATTGGGAGGAAGAGTATTGGGAGATTGAGTATTGGGAGATTGAGTATTGGGAGAGTGAGTATTGGGGGTTGTATATTGGTCGCGTATCGTGGATGGAGAGGCTTCTGGCGAATGCCTCTCATCCCCAATACTTTATCGTCAAGGAGAAGTGAGAGATTTCGCCGATCACTCGGGAACTGCTAAGGTCACGAGTGATCTTGCGTAATCGCGAACTTCGATCGTGGTCATTTCGAATGAGGATATCGGACAAGCGGTGGCGAAGGGAGAGGCGTGTCAGATGTATTCCGGATGGGGCCGACGGGGATGCGGGTTAGAGAACTCCTCTCGGTTGCTTTTCCCCGCCCGCCCTCCCTCCCTATGACACTCCATTGGGCGCATTGGTTCTTTCTCTCGTTTCTCCTTGGCGAATGCCTCTCATCCCCAATACTTTATCGTCAAGGAGAAGTGAGAGATTTCGCTGATCACTCGGGAACTGCTAA
>NMRB01000524.1:158847-180884 GCA_002633025.1 Notospermus geniculatus
ACAAAAGTAAGACCCTGTACAAAAGTAAGACCCCCTACAGTACAAAACTAAGACCCTGACTTATTATATGTAAAATTTAACGAGTATTTCAAAAAAATAGGTGTGAAGGTCATACAACCTATTGTTATCGAGATATTTGCATTTTAAAAAGCTATTTTCGTTATTAAAGGGTGAATTCAAATCATTATTATTGGGATGAACGTTTTAGGGTTAAAAACGGTTGAAAATGTTGTTCGGGAGATTCTCCCTGCCGCAACGACAGTTGGTCGTCATCCTCCGCGGCAGTCGCGGAGTTGTTGTTGTTGTCGTAATTTGCTTCACGCCAGGCTGGCAGCCAGGTGAAAATAAAGATGATTAAATCACAGAACATCGTCGTCCCAGCATCGTTAATAATAATTTCGAGTTATCGTACGAACATTGCTGGTAGCAGAGCGTAGTTATGTCGAGAGAAACTGGGGCAAAGAGATTTGTAACATCGAAAAAATCGTCAGAAACGACGGTAAGATTAATCGCAAAAACGGCAACCACGAGGGGTATATGCTGCTGTACATAGACTGTATCGTTGTGTACATCGGAGTGCAGACCCAGTAGTGCATGAAGTAGTGCATGCGGACCCAGTAGTGCATGTAGAGTCCGATAGAGTGCGCGGCGTGCGGTCGAATGGAAACAATGGATCCGATAACGAGCTTGAAGAAGAAAAAGGCCACACTTAAACGGGCCTACACCAGACAGAAGGCAAAGTTGTTGATTTTGTTAGAGGATAAGGAAGCAGAGCGAATTAAAAAGATGGAACTGTTCGAGGTATTTACAGAAGCGTATGACAATGCGATGGAAGTTCTTGCACAGTTGATGGATGAATATGAGAAATTGGAGGATTATGACAAGCGAGACGATACGTTAGGGGAATGTTTGACCATGGAAGAGGACTTCACCACTATGGACGGCGTGTTCAATTCGTTTTTAAGGCAGGTTAGTGAGGTCGGTGCCTGTGAACAGGCCACTAGAGATGTCCAGACAGACCATGCTGAAGGGGCCACAGGCATAGTGGGAGCGGGTGAAGTTGATCAGAGTATCGAAACAATTCGACAAGAAATCGCTGATATGGATCAAGAGATAAAAGAATTGGAGCAAACTATTACGGAACAGAGAAATCGTAAGAAGCAGCTGTCAACAGCGTCGTCACAGCAGCCTGATAGAAAGACAGAAGGCACAACACCAGAATCGGAGGAGACGGGAAATGTCGGAACACAAGATAGTAGCGAGAAGGTCAGGGAACCCGCTCAGGAGGGAGAATCGGGTGGAGCTCGTGGTACCAGGGATACCGATAGAGAAACAGAGTCGCGTGGGGTCACCACGCTGATGCCAGATGACATACCTGAGCCAGGAGCTGCCAGTACCCCAAAGTGGAAATTAGAACCGAGAACTCTGCCACAGCCAAAGTTTGATTCGCAGCCACAGATTCCTCAAACCCCTCAGGAACCTAAAGGTAATGCATCAGAATTGCAACAATCGACAATATTCGATCCGACACGGCATCTGTCAAGGGTTAAGGTACCGAAATTTCAGGGAGATAAGCGTCAATACCAAGGATGGAAGGCGGCATTTATGGCATGTGTGGATAAAACCCTCTCTACACCGGAATACAAACTGTTACGATTGAGAGAATGTCTGCAGGGTGAGGCACTGCATGTTATTGATGGACTGGGTCACTGAGCAGCGGCCTACGATGCAGCATTAGTCAGATTGGAAAGGAAATACGGGGGTCAACGGAGACAGATCGCGCTGAAATTTGATGATTTGGAGAGCTTTAAACCAGTGAGAGACGGCAACGCTCAAGATCTTGAGAAATTCGCAGAACTCTTGGATGTTTAGGTCGTGAACCTCTGTGACGGGGGACTGCAACAGGAGATGGGAGGCGGATCGCTCTACTTCGCAATACAAAAAAAGCTCAGTGAGTCCCTGTTAGTACGCTACCAACGCTGGGTACAGGAAACTCACGCCGCGGAATCAGTTGAAACATTGCGAAGTTTTGTGAATGAAGAAGCACAGTACCAAATAGCAGCGGCGGAGACGGTAAAAGGGTTGATCGAGGGAACAGCAAGAAAGAGAAACCTAGTGGCAAGAACCAGAAGAATCAAAAGGTCAAGGTCAAGGTCAAAGAGAGTAGTTCGGGAGCAGGTACAAGGACATTCTACTCAGAGGAGAAAAATACACAAAATCAGAAAGATAACACAGGTCAGGAAAGTAAGCCACCACCAAGGGCTCCACCTTCTGTGGATAGATACTGCAGGGGTGAGCAGTGTTCGGTATGCAGTGATGGAGGATACCATGGACTGTGGGCATGCCAGACATTTCGCGATATGCCAGTGGACAAGAAATGGGAGATAGCCAAAAGTAGAAGAGCCTGTTTCCGCTGTTTAGGACTGCGACACAGTGGGACAAATTGTGGAAAAAGTCGTACCTGCGGGATAAATGGCTGTAGGGCGACACATCATCGTCTGCTTCACAAGGATAGAGAGAGAAATACAGAATCGGACACGGGTAACACAAAATCCGCGGGCGCAGAAAACAAAGGCACTCAAAGTTCGTCTCAGGGGGAATGAAAAGAAAGGGCGCACGTCACTACCAACGCGACAACCTTGTGCAGCTCAACCACAGAGTTTGTTGCCCTTCGAACCATTCCCGTTTATTTAGCCAGTGAAACGTCCAGGGTGATGGTAAATGCATTATTAGATGATGCCAATAGCAGATCCTACTTGAATAGCGATGTCGCAGCGGAGTTGGGCTTGGAAGGAACTAGCGAGCAGATTACAGTGAGCGTGTTGAACGACAAGCAAGAGATGTTGAACACATCAGTCGTGGAGTTCCGTATCACCAGTTTGGATGGTAAGACAACAAGAAGGGCATCGGCATATACCACAGAGAGAGTGACAGGAAATATGCAGGTGATGAATTGGGATCAACAGAAACACAAGTGGAGTCACCTTGAGAACATCAACTTTCCCAAAGTAGGATCGCGGCCTACAGTGGATTTGTTGATTGGGGCAGACCAGGCAGACTTGATATGTTCGATTCGAGACATCAAGGGCAACCCGGGTGAACCAGTAGCACGATTGACGCCATTAGGATGGACTTGTGTTGGGGCTACATCTTGTCAATCAGAGGGATACCAGTCTCACTTCGCTTACTACTCGAGTGATAACAACAGTAGCTTGGAAAATCTCGTTAGGAAATATTGGGAATATGAAGAGCCAGCGGTCACTCAGATCGTAAAGCCAGCAGAAAAAGAAGCCTTGGAGACAGCTACCAATTCGCTCTTATATGAAAATGGTAGATATTCCGTTGGAATTCCGTGGAAAGCAGAAAAGGCAGAACTCTCTCAGAAGGACAGCTTTAAAGTGGCGATGAAGAGACTGGAAAATACGGAAAGAAGGTTGATGAGGTCACCGGAAATCGCTGAAGCTTATCAAGAAGTCATAGACAAGTACCTGTGCAAAGGATACATACGTAAGGTCCCAGAAGATGAGGAAGAGCCATCAGAGGTTTGGTATCTACCGCACTTTCCTGTTGTGCGACCTGAGCGGACCACAACCAAGACTCCGCTGGTGTTTGATGCCGCCGCGAAAGCCGATGGAATGTGCCTAAACGATGCCATACATCAGGGTCCCAAACTCCAGAATGAAATCTTCGATGTGTTGGTGAGGTTCCGTGAAAATCCGGTTGCATTGGTATGCGATATATCTGAAATGTACCTACAAATCAAGTTGAAACCGGAGGACAAACCGTTTCATCGCTTCCTCTGGAGAGGAATGAATAAAGAAAGACCACCGGACATTTATGAGTTTGATCGGGTCATCTTTGGAGTGAACTCGTCGCCGTTCTTAGCGCACTTCATATCACAGCAGAACGCAGAACGGCATGAAGCAGAATATCCTTTAGCGGCAGAAGCGGTAAAGAAAAGTACATACATGGATGACAGTATGCCGTCGGTGAAAGATACAGAGACAGCTATGGAACTACAGAAGCAGCTCTCGGAGCTATGGGCCTTAGCTGGGATGCATGCTAGAAAATGGCTTTCTAACTCAGTTGAGGTGATGAAACAAATTCCAGCAGTAGATTGCGCCAGTGAGGTCGATTTGGATAAAGGACATTTGCCAGCAGTGAAGACGTTGGGATTGTTATGGTCGCCTGACGAAGATTGCTTCAAGTTCCAGATTAACCAACCAGAAGTAGAGCTGCTGACAAAACGAGAATTCCTAAGGAAAACAGCAACGCTGTGTGATCCTCTAGGACTCATAGCGCCATATATTGTCCGGGCAAGAATTCTGCTACAGGAAATATGGGCAAGTGCAGTCGATTGGGATGAAGAATTACCGGAGAAACTGTCTGCGAAAGCTAGTGAATGGTTTGCAGAACTTGAGAGCCTACAAGAGATCAAAATACCGAGAGGTCTAAGGACAACGCCATCTGGGGATCTGACATTTCATATCTGTGTGGATGCCTCACAGGAGGCTTATGGTGGCGCCATCTACTCGCGATTCGTCAACGATGAAGGACATGTCGTTTGTCGTCTTGTAGCAGCAGAGTCGAAGGTTGCACCATTACATTCCATAAGCATACCAAGATTGGAGTTAATGGGCGCAATGGTTGGATTGAGGTTGGCAGAGAAAGTCGGAAATGCGCTGCAGATAGGGATGCAAAGTTGTACATTTTGGAGCGATAGCACAGACGTGTTGTTTTGGATCAGAGGACGGAGTCGGAACTTTAAACCGTTCGTCTCGAACAGAGTCGGTGAGATCCAACGACTAACCAATCCAAGTCAATGGAGGTATATTCCAACACGGGAAAATCCGGCGGATCATTTGTCACGTGGAATGACGATGGATCAGTTGAGGAACGACGAAATATGGTGGACAGGTCCCGCATTTCTATCATTGGAGCCGGGGGAATGGCCAGAAAACAAGATTGAGACCATGATGGAGGCTGTGAGAACCAAGGAGGCGAATTCGGAGCTAAAGAAACAGTTTCAGCAAACTTAGGATGCAGAAACCACACTTGTCACCATTGCACCGCCACAGGATCGGTTGAACCCAGAACATCACTCAAACTGGAAGAGACTGTTGCGAATAACAGCCCGAGTCATGAGGTTCATTCAGAACTGTCAATTACCATCAGAACTCCGACGAAGGGGAGCATTACAGCCAGACGAATGCAAGAGGCAGAAATGCACTTCATAAAGTTAGCTCAAAAAGAGACGTTTGCTGAAGAAATCAAAGCGATTAAAGCCGGGAAGGACGTACCTGCAGGTTCCAAATTGATGCCGTTGAAACCGTTGCTGGATGAAAGTGGAGTGCTGAGATGTGATGGCCGACTTCAATATGCAAAGTTCCTGCCATGGGAAACTCGCTACCCAGTGATTCTACCAAGGTCGCACCTAGTAACTCGTCTAATCGTGAAGAACTGTCACGAAGAGTTAAGACATGGAGGAACCAACCACACACTAACTCAGCTTTCTTCACAGTACTGGGTGATAGCAGCTAGAGAAATCATCCGTGAAGTGGAACGCAGTTGTACGCATTGTAGGAGGAGAAAGGTTATGCCGGCATCGCAAATAATGGCACCGCTACCGGAATTGAGGACACGAAAGTCAATGAGAGCGTTCAATGAGACATCGATCGACTACGGTGGGCCGTTTATTGTCAAACAAGGCAGAGGAAAGACACGACTGAAAAGGTACCTCTGTCTCTTTACATGCCTTGCGACACGTGGAGTACATCTGGAGGTTTCCTACAGTCTTGACACTGATAGCTTCCTAAACGCATTCTTCCGAATGGCGTCGCGCAGAGGAATGCCACAGGATGTCCCAGGATGTCCTATCAGATAACGACAGTAATTTCATTAGCGGGGAGAGCGAATTAGAGACACTCAGGCGCTTGGATCAGGAGAAGATTCAGAATGTGACGGCCAGTTACGGAGTTACGTGGCATTTTCAACCACCAGTAGCGCCACACTTCAGCGGAGTCCACGAAATCATGATCAAAGCGGCAAAAAAAGCTATCTATGCAATTTTGGGCAATGCGGACGTAACGGATGAAGAATTCCAAAGCGCAGTTGTCGGTGCAGAAGGGTTAATTAACTCAAGACCACTGACGTACCAATCGAGCAGTCCGTTGGATGTAGTTCCACTCACCCCAAATCATTTTTTGCATGGTCAGATGGGTGGACGTTTCGCCCCAGAGAGCGTGGATACAACTGAGTTCAACCCCAGACGAAGATGGCGAAGGGTACAAGAGCTTGTACGGCACTTCTGGCATAGATGGATGACGGAATGGTTGCCTTCCTTGAGCGCTCGGAAAAAATGGACTAAGGATCGAGAAAATCTTGGAATTGGTGACGTCGTCGTGGTATAGTCTCGACAGACACACCCCGGGGTCAGTGGCCACTTGGGAGGATCGAGGAGATACATCCGGGAAAAGATGGTAGAGTTCGCGTGGTCACTCTCAAAGTAGGGAAGAAACGGATGAAAAGGCCAGTGGCAAAGTTATGCCTACTCGAAAAGTACAATGATCAGGACTAATGGAAATCGTTGCATAACGTGGATAATTAGAGATAATCGGGATTTAACCACATTGAAATAACGACATTTATCGTGTATTACCGAAACAATCAGCAGAGGAAGGACTTTCCAATGTAATTTTCGGATCAAGGACTGGAATGCAGACTTGGAACGATTCGGATGTTTGGTCGATTTATTCAGGAACAGGAATATGCATAAGTCTGAATTACACAAGGAAAATAGTCATATATGAAAAATGCATCTTTGAACTTTGAGACATTCTATGAGTCGTATTGTTGAACTGAAAAAAAAAAATTGGGTTTTATAATGCTTTCTTACCAGAGAACTCTGGAGGGTTAAGCGTTCCGGCAGTGAAGGGGTCAATTGGGGATTCGGTAACCTCAGGCTTTAGACTCACTGAATGACCTCAACTTTCGAACAATGCAGTTTTCATTCTTTTACGTGTAAGGATGATAGTGCCTAATATTCGTTAAAGTTGAGTAATTCAATTATCGGAGGAAATTCGTACGCAAGATTTCAGTGAAGTGTGTCCAATGCAGAAAGCACAGAATCCGGTGTTTGTCCTCATCGTCAAGTTGCCACAGATTTCGTTTTAGTCACTGGCTTTAAAGTGCACTTAAAGCCGCGCGCGCGTAAAGTTTGCTCAAAAGTTTTGCAACTTGATTTGAGCGCCAGCTCTGATTCTGAGCCCTACGCATTGTCTTTACTTTATTCACTCATATAGGGAAAACCCATGGAAATACTCATTCATTGGATTGACCTATTTCTGGAAGTTAAATAATGTGTTCAGGTATCTTTGGACTTGCAGCAACAGAACTGACATCTAGTGTCAAACTGTCGAACTAACGTTCAGTTAAAAATTTTGGACTGTTCTTTTAGTTGATACTTCCTTCGTAATATCAAGAAGGGGAGGATGTTCGGGAGATTCTCCCTGCCGCAACGACAGTTGGTCGTCATCCTCCGCGGCAGTCGCGGAGTTGTTGTTGTTGTCGTAATTTGCTTCACGCCAGGCTGGCAGCCAGGTGAAAATAAAGATGATTAAATCACAGAACATCGTCGTCCCAGCATCGTTAATAATAATTTCGAGTTATCGTACGAACAAATGTGTCCGTCCGAAAATAGATACATTCATCCGACAATTGTACGTATTGTCCGAAAAAGCTCAGATGGACATTTCTTGCTTCCTGCACCCTACATCCTGCATTTCTGGTCAAAAAAACAACTCCCGCTGCAAAAAATCTGCAACCACCACTAGAGGGCGACCAATCGATGTTTGTTTTCTAAAAGCACGTCTCTGATTTTATAACCTGCGCCGTTTTGTCAACGTCTACTTCTTTGCGGATATAACCGCCCATGTGGAATGTCATGAATGTGGACTGTGGTGTATTGTCAGCGATTTAGTTAAAATCGAGAATACTTTGCTGGAATTGCGTTCCATATGTTTGTTTAGTGACGTCACAGGGAGTTGGGGTAGGTGAAGATTTCAGATTTAGCGCGAGCGCCGGCGATGACCCTTACGAAAAAGTCCCATGTGTGATTTTGTTTTCACATATGTGAAATGACTATTCCCATATGTGAAACGGCTCTTCACATATGTAAAAACATTTGCATTATGTGAATTTTATTTTCCCACATGTGATTTTCAGATTCCCATATGTTCATTTTCATTTACCACATGTGAAATTTCCATGGGATTATTTCACACGTGGGAATTTTTTTCACATGTGGGAGTTTCTTTTTTACTTACGAAATTACCACATGTGATTTTTTTACATGTGTTATTTTTATTTTCACACATGGGAATTTTAAAATTACATTTTCACACATGGGAATTTTAAAATTACCATGTGTGATTTTTTATCACACATAATACTTCTGTTTTCTCAAGAAAATCACACATGTGATTATGGAGTTACTTTTGAAAATGAAAATAACAAGCAATATATGACAAACTTTCCTTAGAAGTGTGTTGGTTAATCTACAGATAGACAGGTAAGCAGGTAGACGAGTTTGTTTTATTTACAAGGTCAAACATGAAGCTTTTACCGGCGAACAACTGGGGGGATGGCAATTATGTTATAATTTGCAAACATTTAATAAACAATGCCATTTTTTATGAAAACAAATGCATAAGAAAATTACCTAACTACCATTTGAAATATGAGACAAAAAATTGAAGTTGTGAATGTTCATGTTTCAGAATTGTCAAGGCAATAGTTTTATAACATTGGTTTTGTCTGTACCAAAGAAAAGATACTTTCCTATTCATTGATATCACCCAACCATCTAGAACTGCTAACCTTCTCGGCCTATTGGCTAAGATGAAAGCTGCTTATAATGAAAGGCTGCACCTGATGGTGGCCTTCTCCTTCTACATCTGACACAAGTCAGGTGATGAAGAAAATAGCAAAAAACCGTGAACTAAGATTATGACCAATATTATGTCATGTAGGATTCACATGTGGGATTTCAACAAAAATCCCACATGGGAATTTATCCAACGTGGTGTGACGTCATGGGCACGGGGCGGACCTTCTTCAGTTGGTTTTGGAACCTCGTCAGGGACGGACGCATTGGCCTTGCGCTCGTTGCTCGGTTGGCCGATCGTATTGTGCCCTCCGTGGTCGATCGTTCGGCGTGCGTTCGTTCCTGGCATCATAGGTTACTACTAGTATTCTGTATGTTATTTACACTGTGGGTTTGTATATTTGGTTGGTGACCCTGAGTTTTTGCAAGATATTATCGGAAAAAAGTGGCCGATACGAGTCATAGTATACTTGTAGTATACATCGGAAAAAAGTGGCCGATGAGAGTCTTAGTATATACATATCGGAAAAAAGTGGCCGGTGAGAGTCTTAGTTACACATATCGGAAAAAAGTGGCCGATGAGAGTCTTAGTATATACATATCGGAAAAAAGTGGCCGATGAGAGTCGTACAATATATCGGAAAAAAGTGGTCGATGAGAGTCTTATTATATTTCGGAAAAAAGTGGCCGATGAGAGTCTTACTAATATCGGAAAAAAGTGGCCGATGAGAGTATTATTGGTATGTCTATACATATCGGGAAAAAGTGGCCGATTGAGAGTCTTAGTATATACATCGAAAAAAAGTGGTCAATGAAAGTATTACATGGGAAAAAAGTGGCCGATGAGAGGAAAAAGTGACCGTGGCGAGTCAGAATGAGGAAAGAAGTGGCTCATGCTGTTGTTGGTACAATTTAGACAGAGGAGAGACAAGGGACCGATTGATTTTGCTGAGGAGAAATCGGGGGAAAGTTGTCGGTAGGAGGAAAATGCACTGAAGCCAGATGCATTGAAAAGAGTGGCCCATGCGGTTGGTCAGGGGCATAGCAAGTTAGACGTACATGTGTAGGAAACATTTCCACACATGCCCTATACATAGTATAGTATGATTAGGGTGATTATGCGTCAGGTCTATTGTAATTCTAGTTCATATACCAACAGTTGAAGGAGCTTTGTTTGGTGAAAGTAATTAATCCCTTATTGCACAATGCAAGCGTGATTTGAGCCCAAACCCGTTGACCAGACTGGCATAATCCCTTCAGTAAAGCTTGCAGACAGAGAACAGCGTTATTCTTCAGTCTTTATACGATAAAGAGTTGTTCTTACGTGTTATGGTCATGGCACACGGTTACATATTCCTGCACTATTTGCAGGGAGGTTTGGGATTGACTTGTATTTGGTTTGTTGGTAAAGGTGTCAAAGGGTTGAGCACGCGGTTTCTTTGTTTAATTTCCGTTAGAGACGAGATACCTGTTTGCAAAACTTTGAGTCTCAGGGCTGACCTTCGCCATTTCCGCTCTCGGGGGACACTGATGCTCTTGGGAGTGGGGGTGGGGGAGGGCCGCTCCTCCATGTTTCCAGTGCTTTCCAGTTGGTTTGGGGGGTATTTTCCGATCTTACAAAAGATGAATACGGTAACAGTTTGAGGAAAGCACGCATTGAACGTTGTGACTCACTATAAGCAGTAGTGGTATCGAGGACAACGAGACGAGTCAACTGGAGGGGCGACCCTCTTTCCCGCTCCACTCTTTTTGTGCGTCACTAGAGTAGGATGGCCATTGGGAGAAACTATGAGATATTTTCGATGAACAGCGTCTAGTGTGTTTTCTTCACCGATGCTCCCTATTCTATTGGTGAGTTTGGGTGAGATTGAGTGAGTTTGGGTGAGATGGGGTGATTGAGATGCTCACCAATATTCATAGGGAGCATCAGTAATTGGCCACATGCACCCGGACAGAACACGGGTAGGGCGTCGAGGAATAGCGAGAACAGTTATCTCCCCAATCTTATTATGGCACGAGACGTGCACATGATGGCGCACCACGTTGGATACTTTGTTATCCAACGTGGTGTGACGTCATGGGCACGGGGCGGACCTTCTTCAGTTGGTTTTGGAACCTCGTTGCGGGGGCAGGATGGATGGCCAGGGGCTGGTGCATTCAGTCATGTCTGTTGGCAGGGTCGGCAGACCTGTCCATCACGCCACACGGGGCCACGAGACCCCGGCACGAGACTCGGGTTTTTTTTGACGCACCCACCCACCCACCCATTATCCGAGTAGGCACACGCGTTGTCATGGGCACGTCGAGTGCGAGAACAGTTATCTCCCCAATCTTATTATGGCACGAGACGTGCACATGATGGCGCACCACGTTGGATACTTTGTTTTCACACGGCAAATTTCACACATGGCCTTATTTTCACATATGTGAAATAATTCCCACATGTAAAAAAAAAGAAATAACACATGGGAATTTTTCGTAAGGGGAACGTCAATGCCGCTGGCTTCTGATGTTTTTTTGGCCTATTTCACGAGTTATGAGAAGGTAAATGAGCACCGGTAAATCAATGGGACATATATATGGGGAGACTTTCTAGTCGTAAGCTAAGTACACTCGTGCCCAGTGTAGCCTAAGTGTTTAGTTCGCCGTATGTATCTACTAAACACCCGGGGGGGGGGGGGGTCNGGGGGGGGGGGGGGTCACTTCCCACACTGGCCATACACCATGTGTGTGTCTTGCTTTTTGAAAAGGCCCGCTCTGGCGGGATCAGTGAGTTCATGATCCCCACCCCCTCCAGCTGGCAGAAAGAATATCTCCCGCCCCCTTCCCGTATGATGAACACAGTCAGCGCGCCATTTTGGTTCCCGAAGCCACCGCTAGGGCTAGGCCTAGCCCTAGTGGTGGCTTCTGGAACCAAAATGTCAGTGCGCCAAGTCCCGCTGCATTTCCCGCTCTGTCAGCCACCTCCCGCTGCTGTTGCCGACGGAACATTGCGTTTTGTTGCGGGCAGGGGAAAAGTTATAATTCAGGATGGGCCTTGTGCGGGGGAAATATGCTGGCCCCTAGGCTTATTGCGTGAATGATAGGGAAATAAGGGGCCTCTCTGTGATCGCGCGGGCCCGTCGAAAATCGGCAAAATCACCCCCTATTCCCGCTTTTTTAGGCACGCACATGGGGTAATCTTGAGCCAGGGAGTGACCCCTGGCATGATTGGGGCCAAAACTGACTTATAGTCAATAGATGGCGCTGTTTTACGAGATATCCAATCACGAGTCGTCATCAACGTTCATCGCCGGCGCTCGCGCTAAATCTGAAATCTTCACCTACCCCAAACTCCATCCTGAGATCTCAGGTCATTTACGGTCGTACCCTCCCTCAATGCCCTGAGGAAATCCATCCCGTTTCGGTGGGGAAGACGGCTGTTCCCTCGTGTGTGCTCGCCAATTGGTAATTCACGAATAATCCATGCACTGCTGTGGGGGAACGCCACTTGATGTAAGATACCAAACACCGTGCCTAGTGCTGCAACGTCTGCACACAGATCTGGTGTTACGAGTTAACGGGCACCAGGCAAATAGAACTGTATCTCATTCCATAATTTATGCACGCTGTCGAATGACAGCTGCCCCAAACACATGAACTGGATCATACCTTCGTGTTTTGAACCTATTGATAGGTAGTCATTATCTACATAATCCGTGAGAACCATTTTGACGTGAAGTTAATTCAGGAATAGTAAAAAATTCAGCGAGTTTGTCACGGAATCGAAGTGCGATTTGTCCCATCTTCACAACACCAAGTGGAGGCCTATGGCACGCCGTTTGTTCATTATTTCAAATAAACCAGGTTTCTTTTAAAGAAACCAAGTTTCTTTTCAAAAACCTAGTTTCTTTTAAATAAACCTGGTTTCTTTTCAAAAACTTAGTTTCTTTTAAATAAACTAAGTTTCTTTTCAAAAACTAGGTTTCTTTTAAATAAACTTGGTTTTTATAAAAGAAACTAAGTTTCTTTGAAAAGAAACTAAGTTTCTGTGAAAAGAAACTAGGTTTATTTAAAAGAAACCTGGTTTATTTGAAATATTGAACAAACGGCGTGCCATAGAGGCCCAGCTCTAATGAATGACGTCATTGCATGAACCACGAAATCGGGCGGATGTCCTCAGGGCATAGTGCGAGTGAGCGAGCGCGAAGCCCTGGGATTCTCAGGATGCCCCAACTCCCTCTGACATCACTAAACAAACATATGGAACGCAATTCCAGCGAAGTATTCTCGATTTTAACTAAATTGCTGGCAATACACCACAGTCCACATTCATGACATTCCACATGGGCGGTTATATCCGCAAAGAAGTAGACGTTGACAAAACGGCGCAGGTTATAAAATCAGAGACGTGCTTTTAGAAAACAAACATTGATTGGTCGCCCTCTAGTGGTGGTTGCAGATTTTTTGCAGCGGGAGTTGTTTTTTGACCAGAAATGCAGGGTGTAGGGTGCAGGAAGGAAGAAATGTCCATCTGAGCTTTTTCCGACAATACGTACAATTGTCGGATGAATGTATCTATTTTCGGACGGACACATTTTCAACCGTTTTTAACCCTAAAACGTTCATCCCAATAATAATGATTTGAATTCACCCTTTAATAACGAAAATGGCTTTTTTAAATGCAAATATCTGGATATCAGTAGGTTGTATGACCTTCACACCTGTTTTTTGGAAATCCTTGTTAAATTTTACATATAATAAGTCAGGGTCTTAGTTTTGTACTGTGGGGGTCTTACTTTTGTACAGGGTCTTACTTTTGTACTGTGGGGGGTCTTACTTTTATAACAGGGTCTTAGTTTTGTACTGTGGGGGGTCTTACTTTTATAACAGGGTATTACTTTTGTACTGTGGGGGGTCTTACTTTTATAACAGGGTCTTACTTTTGTACTGTGGGGGTCTTACTTTTATAACAGGGTCTTAGTTTTGTACTGTGGGGGTCTTACTTTTATAACAGGGTCTTACTTTTGTACTGTGGGGGTCTTACTTTTGTAGGTCTTAGGTCTTAGTTGTGTAGACACCCGGAGACGACAGCCACGCAGTGAAAGGGCGCATAGAAACCTGCGACGGGAATACCCCAGCCCAACCTCAGATACGGAATCTGAAGATGGCGACGATTTAGATCGCTGGTGTCAAGAGTCTGACGATGATGAGGCTGGTACTCGACGACATTCCACCAGAGGTCCCAAACTTCCACCCTTCACTGGCACCGGCAAGGAATCATGGGAAGTTTGGTTCAACCGTTTTTCTGATGTGGCGAGTCGACGTAAATGGGATGCAGAACAGAAGTTGGACAACTTACTCCCCAGACTGCAGGGCATGGTCAGTTGTCTAGAAGCACACGACTTAATTACAAATCCCTGGTCACCGAGTTGAAATACCGATTCCGACGGGTGGAGACAACGAAGTCATACGAGTCGAAGCTAAGCAAGAAGGTACAGAAACCTGGGGAGTCGGCACCTGAATTCGCAGCAGAGCTGAAGAGGTTATACTGCAAAGCATATCCAAGACGCGACCATGAAACAAGGCGGGAGGATCTCCTCAGACGGTTCCTGGATGGTTTGAATGATGATGACCTCAGATTCCATGTGGAATATATTAAGGATCCCCAGGACATAGATGAGGCAGTCTATGAAGTTGTCAGGTACCAGGACACCGCCAGAGCGCACAGGACTTCCAAGTCCATCCGAGCCACAAAGCGCTTGGAATCTGATGCTCCCTCCGATCTATCTGATGAAGGGATGTCTGAAGATGAGGCAGTCAGGAATGCAAAGAAGCCGGTAAAGCAACCCAGGCCAGGGAGTTCAAAGCCATCTGAAGTTTCCAAGGGCGATGGAGGTCCAGCCAGGCCTGTGGCGAATGAAATGACGCAGCTGACGGACTTGATGACTCACATGCTGAAGAAGATGGATAATTTAGCAGCGATTCCCCCAACACCAGCCCCATCTCAACCTATGGGCTCAAGACGGAAGGATGGTGGTAACCGGCGGAGAAGGAAGGAAGATGTGCAATGTTACAAATGTCAGGGTCATGGACATTATGCGAGAGAATGCCCTACATTGCAACCATCGCCACAGAACCCTGCGGCTGCCCAGAAGACACCAGAATCTGATAGGCCGTTAAACTAGAACGGGCCTCCCCTGCTGGCCAAGGGACGGCCCATGGAATGGAACAAATAGGCCAAACGACTGGAACTGAAGTGAAAAACACGCCCCATTTGATCAATGGATGCATCGAAAAGAAGACCTCAGATGTAAGGACATCACAGAGCGAGTGCAGCGGCACTGACAGGGATGATGCTGGGGAGCCCCCTGTGATGAAGAAAGTTGGAACTGAAGATGACGATGATGATATCAATGCGATAAGAAGACAGAAACCTTCTTTTGACGGAATCTATGTGGAAGGCTCAATCCAAGAGTTAGATGTGACCTTCACGGTTGACACGGGGTCAACCAAGACGATAATGTCTCGTGAGACATTCATGAAGATTCCAGAGAGTTCGAGGCCTGCATTGATTGCTCCTTCTGAGAAGTCGAGTCTGACGAATGCTGATGGCGGTATCATCACTTACTATGGAAAGGCAGTTTTTCAACTTACATTAGGGCCACTCTCCCTGGAGAAGCCAATCCTGGTGGCGGACATTGAGGACCAAGTCCTGCTTGGAGGTGACATTCTCCAGCGAGATGCTGATGGACCGGCGGATATTTTGCTGTCACAGAACAAAATTATACTGAAGGATACTGTAATACCAGTAATACAAGTTGGAGCGGCCCCAAAGGTGCGGAGGGGTGACAGCAGCAGACCATTTCATTGTGCCTCCGCTAACTGAAGTCATCATTGATGGATTGGTGGACAGAGATGACGTATCATCAGCAACGGATTCTCGCCTGCTGATAGAGGGAAGCGCCCAACTGACGCACAGATACAACCTCATGGTTGCACCGACGCTTGTTGATGCCAACAGAAGTGCTACTGTCCCAGTCCGAGTGTTAAACCCATTTAACACTGCCCAGTCAATTAAACAGGACACCACGATAGGTTTTGCAACCCAAGCTGATGAGCCAACCCTAATGCTGAAGACGGAATCTGATGGGCGGAGTGACAGTATATTCCGACGGTTAGACCTGAAGCCAAAGAAAAAGGGAAAGCGCTCCATCCGGCACATCAACAACACCAGCCCACCCTTGGTGAGAAGTCGAAAAACCTAAGCTGGAACCTCATGTGCGGCCCATGTATGACGAAGTGAAGAGGTCCTTGAACAAGAGCCAGAGGAATAAACTGAAGCACCTCCTGATAGAATTCGCAGATATCTTTTCCAAGGACGACAGCGATTTGGGTCTCACTCATCTCATCGAGCACTCCATTGACACAGGTGACGCCCAGCCATTCAGACATGCGCCAAGAAGAGTTCCGATGGCTTTTGCCGGTGAAGACAAAAAGGCGATTCAGCAGCTTCTGAAACAGGGCACGATTAGGAAGTCATCGTCCCCCTGGGCCTCAGGAATTGTCCTCGTCCGGAAAAAAGATGGAACAGTTAGGCATTGCGTTGATTATCGGAAATTGAACTCGTTGACCAGGAATGTTTCTGCTTTTCCACTTCCCAGATGTGATGATCTGATAGACAGCCTTGCGGGTGCGACACTCTTCAGCACACTTGACATTACAGCGGCATACAACCAGGTTCCAGTCAAGAAGGAGGATATTGAGAAAACTGCATTTGTCACAAAGCATGGACTGTATGAGTATTTGACCATGCCCTTTGGACTTTCGGGAGCCCCTGCGACATTTCAGCGTCTCATTGAGCTGGTGATGGCTGGCCTGCAGTACGAGATTTGCCTCCTGTATTTAGACGATATAATCATCTATGCAGCTGATTTCGAGTCGCACATTGAGAGACTGAAGATGGCATTTGAGAGAATCCGGGCATCTGGACTGAAGCTGAAACCATCAAAGTGCCACCTGTTGAGGACAGAAGTGAAGTTCCTGGGACACATTGTGTCCGCTGATGGTGTGCGCCCCAACCCTGAGAATGTGGCAAAAGTAGTGAATTGGCCCACACCGACGAACGTGACTGAAGTTCGTGGCATCCTAGGATTAGGATCCTACTATAGGAGATTTATCAAGGGTTTCTCCACTCTGATGAATCCGCTGATTGAATTGACCAAGAAGGATGCACCATTCAAATGGAGTGATGACTGCCAGAAAGCACTGGATACACTGAAGCGGAACTTGACTGGCCCAGAAATCATGGCCTATCCGCGTTCTGATGGATTGTTCATCTTGGACACTGATGCATGCGACACTGGCATTGGCGCTGTCCTATCGCAGCAGCAAGATGATGTAGAAAGAGTGATTGCGTATGCCAGTGCTACCCTCAACCGCAGCCAGAAGAACTACTGTGTGACTGACCGTGAGCTTCTAGCAGTAAAGCATTATGTGGAATATTTCAAGCATTACCTGCTGGGAAGGAAGTTCCTCATACGGACCGACCACATGGCCCTCAAGTGGCTGTTTAGCCTGAAGGACCCAAAGAGTCGTGTAGCAAGGTGGATTGAGATCCTGTCGGCATACGATTTTGAGATCGAGCATCGACCAGGGAAACATCATCAGAACGCTGACAGTATGTCCCGATGTCCGAACCCTAGAAGCTGCTCTTGTGAGGCTGACGATGATGTCCTTCCATGCGGTCCATGTGTGAAGTGTGAGAAACGTGCCATTGAGATGCAGAGTACGTTGGAGATGGTGATGGACAAGACTGATGCTGAGAGCCCCCATGATGGTAGTGAGGAAACATCGAGACAATCGAGATATAACCTGCGGCAAAGGAACAAAACCCCTGATGTGGCGAAGCCAGTAGAAACAGCCCCTGCTGTGGCGAAGCCAGTGGAAACAACTCCTGATGTAGCGGAGCCAGTGGAAACAACAGGGCAAGAAGTGAACACTGACCCGCCTGAGGGCCAGGAGATACGACCAAACACGGAGCTTAGGAACTGGCAGCTAAATGATAGTCACATTGGTTCGGTCTTGAAGTGGGTTGAAGGAGGACAACGACCTTTTGGTACCGAAGTCGCGACTAGTAGCCCAGAAGTACGCCATTACTGGAATTACTGGCCCTTGCTGATTGTCAAAGATGGAGTACTGTACAGGAAGTTCGTGAAGAAAGATGGCACTGGAGATTTTCTTCAACTGATCGTGCCCCGTGATTTGAGGTCTGACGTCCTACACCAGATGCATAACACTCTTCTTTCTGGTCATCTAGGACAAAAGAAGACGAGGGACAAGCTGTTGCAGCGCTACTATTGGTATTGCGTCAGGGAAGATATCAACAATTGGATTCGGAGATGTGATGAGTGCTCCTCCATCAAGAAGCCCCAGAAGCCACCCAGGGCACCTTTAGGAGATATGTTGACGGGAACTCCACTTGATCGGCTTGCAACTGATGTCCTTGGGCCACTTCCAGAAACGCCACGAGGAAACAAATATATTCTTGTTGTAACGGACCAGTTTTCCAAGTGGGTGGAGATCTTCCCGATCCCAGATCAGACTGCAGTGACCTGCGCTGAAGTGATTGTGAATGAGGTGATCGCCAGATTCGGATGCCCGTACGATTTACACAGTGATCAAGGGAGGAATTACGAAAGCCACCTTTTCGCTGAGCTCTGTAAATTACTTGAGATACGGAAGACACGGACATCTCCTGGAAACCCCCGAGGGAATGGACAAACGGAACGAATGAACAGGACCCTGATCAGGATGATCAAGGCTTACCTGAAGGGCGAGCAAACTGAGTGGGACAAGAACCTCGGATGCTTGGCGGCGGCATATAGAGCGACCCCAAATGAAAGCACTGGTCTGACGCCTAACTTACTGATGTTAGGACGCGAAGTTCGTCTACCAGCAGAAGTGATGTACCCAGCCGGCCCGTCTCACTCTGTTGAAATCTCTTCTTATGGAGAATATGTGGAACACCTGAAGGAAAGGATGTTAAAGGCCCATGAAGTTGCACGGGAAAAGATGAAGCAGGCAGCGCATAGGCAGAAAACCATTCACGATGGAAAGCTTCAGCAGAACCACTATGCCCCAGGAGACCTAGTGTGGTACCTAACAGACATCTCTCAATTGCATGTGACCCCGAAACTAAGACGAGCATACGAAGGGCCGTTCCTGATCGTCAAAGGAGTTGGCGATCTCGACTACGTCATCCAGATGGATGCCAGAGGGAAACGGAAGCTAGTGCATCATAACAAGCTTAAAAAGTACTACGGCACGAAGACTCTCCTCTGGGCCAACACAGCTCTGAAGCGCTAACAGGACCATTGATGTTGCCACCGCTGATGTTTTGCTGATGATGTGATCTTGATGATGCATTTTGTATGTGATACTGATGTCCACGAATCTGACGTACGATTAATGCTCTCTTTTCCCTTCCATATTTTTCAGGCCCCATGATGAATCTCTCTGAGGCCTTCTTTTCCGCTGATGCTGATGCCCTCGACCACTACTTCAAACAGCAGTTTGGAATAGTCACACGAAAAAAGTCGCCACCTAAGAAGAAGCAGAACCAACCCGACGTGCCGGTCCTTCAACTGGACAATGAGAGCGATATGTTAATTCCACTTGATTGCTCTTTCCGCGAGGTGGAATCTGAAGACAAATCTGAGGCGCCCGAGGACCCCACCCCTGAGGCTGAACGGCGACTACGGGAACGAGTGTCTTCACTAGAGCGGCAACTCGTGGAGAAGGACAAGACAATTGAGGATATGGCAGCACAGATCAAGAACCTTACGGCAGCAATGGAAACTAATACGGCAGCGCTGGACTCTCTTCGTAAGGAACGCAGCGAACGAATTCCAGCTACTCGTAAGGAACGATCTCCAGCTAATCGTAGTAGATCTCCAGTTAATCGCAGTAGATCTACGCAAGGAACTCGCACGGAACGACGCAGGCATACTTCTCCAGTTCGGGAGTCACGGGATTCAACTTCATACGTCAATGGCAGGAAGCGATACGTATGGGACATCTCACCCATTCGCGATGACTTTCACGGGTAACTTGCAGAGATTCGGAAGCGGCAGCGACGGTAAAGCGTGGATCGTTGTTCTATAATGTGATTTTGGACTTTCACTTGTGTGATATTGGACTTTCAGTTGTGTGATCTTCTTTGGACTTTCAAATTGTATATATTCTTGGACTTTCATGCGTCTCATATGTGATTTTGGAGTTTCAGTTAATACATTGGGTGAGGTCAAATATTCGGCTTAGTCAGGTTTTAATGCGAAGTCTTAAGAAAGTTTTTAGACTAAAACCAACATTTGACCTCCCTCCAAGTTTTATCTTAAAACCCGCTTAAAACTCTCCTAAGAAAGTTTTAAAACCTGAGTACCGTATTAAAACTTCTCTAGATAAAACTTCGTTAATCCCAGCAGGAAGCTGAAGTTTTAAAAATTTTAATGGAAAATGCTTTGGGCGAGGTCTTAGTCCCTAGGGACTAAAACCAGACTAAAACCGGCAGAGGTCAAATGTTTGGATTAAGGTTGTAGCTATGTTTGCTATTGCAGTTGCAAGCCATAGCACTCCGAATAGCTGAAAAGTTTGACAGTACACCTGGCCGTACTAGAGAGCCAATTCAGAGACACCATCGACTAAATAACGGCCAATAACAGATTCTATTAATCTCAGGTTTTAACCAAGTTTTAGTCTGGGTTTTATCTTGGTTTTAACGAAGTTTTAATGAAGTCTTAATCTGAGGCAAGTTTTAGGAGTTCAGATTAAAACCTACCAAGTGGGAATATTTGACCTCACCCAATGTGATCTTTTGATTCTGTGATTTAATTTGCCTGTGATTGTATTTTTCATTGTGTATGTCATTCGTTGTGCAGTGTTGTACTCTTTCATTTGTAATTTCATTTCATGTGTATTATTTCATGCTGATTTTGATATAATTGGCGAGGACGCCAAATTCTTAAGGGGGGAGTAGTGAAACACCCCAGTGTTCATCATGTGCATGTAAATATTATCGCCTGTATCAGCTGTACATAGCATCGCTTATATCAATAACAACTTGTAAACATTCGTGTAAACATTCGTGTATTTTCACTCTTGTGCTGGTTATTATGTTGTAAATAAATAAATATATTTTCCCATTGTAATTTTGTATTAAAAGTGTACTTATAGTCACGTTTTTAGAGTGTATTTAGCCCTAATTACCTTGTCATTTATTGTTATTGTTGTAGGCCCTTGCACACGCATCATGGCGCGTATTTCAAGTGGTGCGCTTGAAACTGTACTATGGAAAGAGCTCCGGTGGAATTTGATTAATTCGTGGCCTAAATGCCAACTTATTGGATATATCTCGTGATATTTTGTATAGCATGTCTTTTGTAAATATGTAACCATTCTTGTACGTAAGTTGTAGTAATGTTTATAGTGTTTTTACCATGGTTTTTGGACCGAGTTTGACTCGTAGTTCTCGGCTCGTTTAACGTTTTGGCCGCCATCTTGGGGAGTCTCACGGCTGCCCCTGGCGAGTATAAATACGGGTGCCTGCAGAGCGCTGGCAGACCACCGCTGACGACCTCTGATGCTAGACGATCCTTCTCCTGAAGCCTGAAGCCTTGCTCTGACGACTAAAGATTCGAGAGCCTGACGATCGCTGAGGTTACGATTTCTGACGGCCCCCTGAAGTGCATACTGAAGTGTGTTGTGTGTGTTGTGGTATGTATCGGGCGTAGTAGAACTGGCAGGCATCGTGTGTTAGTTTTGACTCTGAGGTCTCAGCATTTTCTGGTAGTTTGTGTTGTAGTAGAGGTCCGTGGTCTCCCTCTACTACCTACCGTGTGTAATTCTGAGCACTGTGTTGTGTAAATGTGTGCATGTGCAGAGGTTCTGTACATTGCGATTATTTTTGTGCATTAATAAATTCTCACTATTGTTATTTTTATACCAAAGATTTTCTTGTCGTTCTTCCTTGTCATTGTTTGGTCTTGGCAATCTTGGCCTGTTCTCTGAAGTCTACCCCTGAGGGCGTTACACTATAACTCAGGAACGACTTGACCCAGAGCGCTCAAATGTGCTATGTGGCTCCCTCTGGATGACCTTTCTGTGCATGTGAAGT
>NMRB01000524.1:210110-243171 GCA_002633025.1 Notospermus geniculatus
GTGCGTGCGTGCGTGCGTGCGTGCGTGCGTGCGTGCGTGCGTGTATTTGGGTGCAAATGAGGACATGTAAACCAAGACATTTTTTTTACCTTTGACATTATGACGTTTTTGACATTTTACCAGTTAGGCCATCAGGGCTTAACACGTTGGACAGGAACAGGGAGGATTTGAAACTAGGTGTTGGCATCGTTAGTGTCATTTGGTGCAACCCAGCCAGTTGCATTGTGAGTCAGTCGTATCGAAAGGTTGTAATTGTAAATCTTGTAGAAATGTGATGCCGTGTATAATTTCTCCCAAGTGCGCAATGGGAGAGATAGAAATTGATTTGTAATCTTCAGTCGCATATTTCCTAGAATCCTGAGTGCAAGATCATCTCGTGTAACATTATCCAACTTTCGGTTCGAACCAGTTCATTAGTTTATTAAGTGCAGTCATTTTGATCGATCGTTGGCCTTCCGTTTGCAATATTGCATAATTTCACTGTATAAAAGTGGCCGACGGCGGCGCATTTCTCACTTTTGCTTGTGCCGTCGTCTCCTGCACGCCTCTGACTCGAGGTTTTCCCGAAGGCTCACGATCTGGTATGTACGAGTCTGCTTGCCGAACTTTTACGTCGAATCTTTGCCGAATTTCTGTAAGATTTGTTAGTGCGACTTATCTATCTTTTACCTTGTTAACTTTCAGTCACCGTGTCGTGTCGTGTCGTGTTGTGTACCGTGTCGTGTACCGAGTACGTGTGTGTACGTTTCCGTTCAATCTAGATGTATCGTAGCGTGTAATTTGTGTACGAGATGAGGCCTCCAAATATACGCGATTCTGCCACTACGAATTCTTGACTCGTTCCTATCCTTTAAGGCCCGTTTCCACTAGAGCGTTTTTGCGCGGCGCATGACGCCGCGTTTTTGCGAGCGGAAATCCGCTGAGAATGCTCTAATGGATATCCCTTTATCCCTTTCCACTTGAGCGGGACGGTGAAAACGATCGAATATTGCGCAACGGAGAACGCCGGCGGACAAAAGCCGATTGCTCGAATAGCATTCAAAGCGTATTCCGCGGCGTACTTCTGTACATTCCGAGCTGTATTCGATGCACGGTGTATGGTGTATGAAACGCCCTAATGGAAACCCCTCCAGAAAATGACCACCGCCGCGATATCCGTCGCGCAAAAACGCGTCGCTTTTCCGCGAGCGAAAAAACGCTCTAGTGGAAACGGGCCTTTACACTAGGCCTAGGCCTGTTGCTGAGAATGTGAGTTTTTGCGCATACGACTGTCACCTACGTGGGAGGAGCTCTACGGTAGGCTAGGGTTAGGGTTGTAAGGGTTGTTAGGGTTATGGTTGTTAGGGTTGTTAGGGCTAGGGTTGTTAGGGTTGTAAGGGTTGTTAGGGTTATGGTTGTTAGGGTTAGGGTTGTTAGGGCTAGGGTTGTTAGGGTTGTAAGGGTTGTTAGGGTTATGGCTGTTAGGATTATGGTTGTTAGGGTTAAGATCGTGCCTTGGCTTAGGCCTGGCCTGGGCTAGGGTTGTGCTTCAAGCTAGGGTTAAATTAGGGCTAGGGTTAGAACACGGGTGTGCGTGTGCGTGTGCGTGTATGTGTGTGTGTGTCTGTGTGTGTGTGTATCTGTCTGTCTGTTCAGACTGTCACACCTATAACTTTGTTCCTGCAAGAGCTACAGACCTGGAAATGTGACCTACCCCCATGTAACATGACCTGAGCTACAAGATGGAATGAAAATTTTCAGTCTCCGATACCTGGTTCATGGTGAAATTGATATATCGAAAGTTGAGATTTTGTCTGTCACACTTTTGTTTCTTGAATAACTTGTCTCCGAGGCAAGGTAGAACACCAGTAACAAGTTCCTTCCCTATGTTTATGACCCTTGGCAAGATACTCGCATCAATAAATTTATTCTCCAAGGTCAGCATCATAATGATATTGATATATCAAATTTGATATTTTGACATATCGGGAGATCTGCCACAGTATATGACTTGAAACTGGTACCACAACATCACAGCTCATCCACGGATGTTATTGCAACTGAAATTTTCAGTTTGCACCTGCTCGGTTGCATGATATTTGCTGATATCATGGCGAGATTTGATATTCAAATTTGATAACATGACATAAGTCAGAATCTGGTGATGGTAGAAGCATAAAACCTTCACCTACACCTAGGTTATCAAGGATGAGCTTTCGATTTACGTAATGACCTTGAAGGTCAGAGGTCAAGGTCAAGGTCAAACAGTTCTAAAGTGCAAACCTCCTCGGAATTTCAGTAGAAAACTAATTAGAAGCCTGAATTAACCATCCCTATAGGTTAATAATCAAGCATCCTGTTCCAGTTACGCAATACTTCTCAAGGTCAGAGGTCAAGGTCACAGTCAACCGTCACAGATAACATGAGATAAGTCAGAACCTGGTGATTGTGGAAGCCTAAGACCTTCACCTACACCTAGGTTATCAACGATCAGCTTTTAGATTACGCAATAACGTTGCAGGTCAGAGGTCAAGGTCAAGGTCAGACAGTTCTAAAGTGCAAATCTGCTCAGAATTTCAGGAGAAAACTATATACAAGCCTGAAACAACCATCTCCTATAAGTTTAATCAAGGATGCCTGTTCCAGGTACGCAATACTTCTCAAGGTCAGAGGTCAAGGTCACAGTCAACTGTGACAGATAACATGATATAAGTCAGAACCTGGTTATGGTGGAAGCCTAAAATCTTCACCTACACCAAGGTTATCAAGGATGACCTTTCGGATTACACAATGACCTTTAAGGTCAGAGGTCAAGGTCACATTCAAACAGTTCTAAAATCCAAATCTAGTCAGAATTTCAGGGGAAAACTAATTAGAGGCCAGCATTAACCATCCCCTACAGGTTTAATCAAAGATCCCTGTTTCAGTTACGCAATGCCTCTCAAGGTCAGAGGTCAAGGTCACAGTTAATTAGCTCCAGAGTAGTAACTTTTCATCGGAAACCATTGACATCGCTCCGATGTCCTTTTCTTGTTCACAAAGTTTGGCCTTCAAAGGTTTCCGGATCCTAGAATGGTGAATCAATGCAGCACCATCGGAGCAGCTCCACGAATCATGCAGGGACTTCGCGGCACATTGATGTGTCCTAGGCATCTTGTGGCAGTATAAAACATGTCCATCTAAAATTTTAAAAAAAATTTAAGTTGATTGATTTTATATTCACCACAGGGCTCGAAAATAAGGTTTTTCACCCGGAAGCTAAGAACAGCTCCAGGGGTGCTTTCACAATGGAGCACTAAGCAATTTTTCTGAACCTGTTTGATTCAAAGTGTGTACATTATGCCAGTTATGCCTGGCACTGTTTTTAGCTCCAGACATTGCAGTTGTCTGGATCAGAAGGCCATTTCCTAGAAGCTATTGCTCCAGAGCTTCCGACTATTTTCGAGCCCTGTCACCAATAACACCATCATCAGTGGAGGACTTACCCATCAACTCCTTGTATTACTATATGATTGTGTTCCGCAAAATCATACATGTAATATTAAAATGTAACAGCTTATACCAGTCTAAAATTATGGACAGTTAAGTTAGCAAAACAGTAATTTAGCTGTAAATGATTTTTAAAGAATACTAGCATCTTCTGAAGAGACTTGAAATTTCTAAATTTTGCCACTCCACAAAGGGAGTTCATAATTCATACCTATTCCCCTTTCTAGAAGGCATGGTATTGTCTTTCTACAAGGCACGGTAAGGAAGGCCTGAAAGAAAGAGTTAAAAGTTTATGACCATGTAATATTATCAGTGCTTCATGTAAAGTGGGTGCAGTAATGCTCGCCCCCCGCCACACCTGAAAAATTGCACCAAGAAGATCAATTGATTGCACCCCTTGGCATCCTTGAAGAAACTGCAGAACACCAAATTTCAAGGGTGTGAGCTGTTCTCCTCAAGCCTTTGATTATTAGCTATACTGATTGAACTCGTGCAGATTTCAAACATGAAACACTGTGTTATGTTTTTATCCAGTACATGTATTATTCACATGAACAAAGCAATTCATCTCAATAAATACCGACTTGAATGAACACTCACCTGTCATGGTACAGCCACAACAAAAGAAAATGAAATGGTCCATGGACCATGTGCTCACCTGGGTGAACGTACCAGAAAAACAAATGACAAATGTTAAATCGAAATGTTCCAGGGTCATGTATCCTCGTTAGATGCACCTGATAAAAATTTGGCGAAAATCCAGTTCAGGAGTTACATGTACTGGACTTTGAGCTTTGGTTATGGCCACCTGGTGGCCAAGCGGAGAATTGAATCGGACCAAAAAGTGGTGTCATAGGTCATCTGACATAGGGATGTATATGTACCAAGTTTCAAGTCAATAGCCCAAGCAGTTACGAAACGCACCACCAAATGACTAAATTTGAACTTTGACCTCTGTGACCTTGAAAAGTCGGTCAAATCAAAAACCTCTTACTTATGTCATGCATCCTCATTAGAAGCACCAATGATAAAAATTTGGAGAGGATCCACTCATCAGTTCATGAGTTATTGCACTTTTTGTGTTTTTGGTTTCCGCCACCTGGTGGCCAAGCTAAGAGTCAAATCGGACCGAAACTTGGGGTCATAGGTCATCTGACCTAGGGGTATATATGTACCAAATTTCAGGTCAATAGCACCTGCGGTTACGAAACGTGCCACTTAAAGGCAAAATTTTGAACTTTGACCTCTGTGACCTTGAAAAGTAGGTCAAACCAAAAACCCGTTATATATGTAATGTATCCTCATTAGATACACCTATGATAAAAATTTGGAGGTGATCCAGTCATTAGTTCAGGAGTTATTGCACTTTTTGTGTTTTTGGTTTCCGCCACCTGGTGGCCAAGCTAAGAGTCGAATCGGACCGAAACTTGGTATCATAGGTCATCTGACCTAGGGGTATATATGTACCAAGTTTCAGATCAATAGCTCCAGCGGTTACAAAACGTGCCCTGCTAACGGAACACGACGGACGACGACGACGACGACGGACGACGGACGCAGACCCACGACAAGAGCTCACCCCAGGTGAGCTAAAAACTGTTACATTTTCTCACCACTGCTTTGGTCCTGAAAGGAAAATATCAGATTTAAATGTAACAGCTCAGACCAGTCCACTTCTGGACAGTTTACCGGCAACAGGACGTTGTCCTCAGTCCGCAGATATGATCATGAGTTAAATTAGAAAAATAGTAATTTAGCTGTCAATGATTTTTTTAAGAATACATGTACTAGTATCTTCTGAACAGGCTTGCAATATCTAAATTTTGCCACTCAACCGAGGGAATTCATAATTCATACTTATTCCCCTTTCTACAAGACAAGGTATTCCAATCTCTATAATAAAGCATGCAGTGTTTCTGCCAGAGGGGGGATGATCCCCTCCTCAAAAATTTCAAGGAGGGGATATTATGATTGTTTTTTTATCCATTTCTTGACATGTCAACAAAGAAATTATTTATTCGACAAATCTTGAGTTGAATACTCACCTGTCATGGAGCAGCTGCAACATTACAAAAAAAACCTGCCACATTTTCCAACCAATGTTTTAATCCTGAAAGAAAGAAAAACCACTTGAGGCCACCAGTCCAAAGTTCTGAACAGTTTAATTAGCAAAACAGCAATTTAGCTGCCAAGGATTTTTCAGGATACTAATATCTTCAGAAGAAATTTGAAATTCCTACATTTTGCCACTCCAGAGAGGGAATTCATAATTCATACCGGTACCTATTCCCCTTTCTACAAGGCAAGGTATTCCCCTTTCTACAAGGCAAGGCATTCACCTTTTACAAGGCAAGGTAACTTTCCACAAGGTACGCTAAGGAGTACATCTTAATCTTACATGTTTAAAAGACAAAGTTGGTTCACTATTTTTGGTTTCATTTATTTGGTTCTGGTCTTCTCAAGAGACGGTAACAAATACATGTATTAACTTGAATTACTCACCTGTAATGGTACAGCCAAAAGAAAAACAAATTAGGCCCAGGCCTACCACATTTTCCTGCCCAGTTTTAAAAATAAGCACCTGAAAGAAAAATAAACAGTTTAAGTCTGAGAGAATACTGCCAAAAAATATTTCAAGGATAACTCACAATATTCTGATAGAATAGCCTATCCTATGCCTACATGTAGGCCCCCCGCCCCCCGATGCAGCAGGACTCATTCTATCAACTATCAAACTGCGTGTACTATACGGGCGTGATAGGCTATAGGCCCTAGGGGAGCCTGCCTAGCGTGAGTGAGTGGCGGGGCGGGCAACAACCACACTAGGCCTATAGCTAGGCCTACCCACCCAGGCCTAAAGAGGTCAGCAGGCCTGGCTATAAATTGTGAATAAAACCCTTCCCCCATGTCAGTGGGTGATATGAATAAAAATCAGTATCTACTAGCTAGTAGTTACTAAAAGTAAAAGTAACTAGTTCCAAGGTTTTACTCCAAGTAGAAGTAANAACTGACGATTGTACCCGAGGCCTGTCTGTTTCGGAACTGACTCCTGAGCATCCGTGGTTCGCTGGTCCAGAGTTTCTCTGGTCTGACATTAATGAATCAAAGTGGCTATCGCCAGTTCACACGTCAGAGCTGGACCAGAAGGACTGTACGATGGTCGGGTACGATGGAATGATACAGACGTTCTCTGCTCTCAATAGTACACTCTAAAAACTAAAGAGTTAAAGGAACTCCTAAAGAGTTAAAGTAACACCTAAAGAGCCTGTACAGTGAGTGCTCTTTAAAGAGCACTCACTGTACAGGCTCTTTGGGAGTTCCTTTAACTCTTTAGGAGTTCCTTTAACTCTTTAGTTTTTAGAGTGTATTGACATTTCTAAATGCTCGAACTTGTCTCGTCTACGCCGCATAACTGCATGGATCACGAGTTTCTGTCACAATGCAGGATCAAGTGGTAACAGGCTTTCTGGAAGCTTTTTGAGATTTATTGCGCCCCCAAAGCAGATATTTTGTGACAACGGTACCAACCTCGTGGCTGCTAGCCGGGAGGTGGGACACGCTTTGAGGACTTTAGATAAGCACAAAACTCATGTGAGCTCTGATTCTCAAGATCTAGAACCACTAACTCTTGGTCATTTTTTGCAGAAAGCTAGCCATGATACATCATCCATTGTTGAAACCTTTGATTCTGACCTTTCTAGCCGAAAAAGGTGGCGCCAGGTGCAGGGTTTGACAGACCACTTTTGGAAGCGCTGGAGACGAGAGTACCTGTCCTCCAGAACCCTCATGGCCAAATGGAGGGATGATGTCATGAATATCAAACCAAATAGTGTCGTCCTGATTGTAGATGGCAATGCTTCAGGTGGTGCTTGGCCAATGGGCAGAGTTGTCGAGGTTTGTCCCAGCAGCGACGGCCGTGTCAGAGTCGCCAAAGTGCGAACAAGTGCTGATATCTTGACCAGACCAGTGGCGAAACTCTGTCTATTGGAAGAAGCGTAATTTGAATGATAGAAGTCAGATCTTGGTGTAAATTGCGAATAGACATTTGATTGCTTGTATACTTGATATTTATTATAAGTCGTGGCTCGCGGTCATTGTGTAATTGATCTTCGGGGTGACCGTCGGGAATTATGTTTAGGCTAACCAGTCATTGCAAAATTGGCGCTGGGGTGATTGGTTGGAATAACACCTTTGGCTTGCTTGTTGCTATGCAAATTGTTCCTCGGGGTAACTAGCAAGAAGATAACATGAATTGATATTGGTACTTATATGCATATTGCTTAATTATGCAGGCCTGCTTATAACCCGATTAGTTCCCTAAGTTTAATTCAGGAAGTTTAAATGTTCAAGTTGATTTTGTTGTTCAGACGACGCAACTTGAGTAGCGTGCGTCAGGGGCGCGGCCATGTGAGTTCCGTTTAGTACATTCTTATTATAGTTTCCTAAAATATAATCAGTTTCCTCTTGTTGGTCTGATCTGGTCTGATCTGTTTCCCTTNTAAAATAGTTTCCTAAAATATAATCAGTTTCCTCTTGTTGGTATGATCTGGTCTGATCTGTTTCCCTTTTTTTCGCTCTGCTGGCAACAGTTTACCCCTATTACGTAATTTTTCGCTATATATTGTCGCTGTTCGGACGTCGGAACTCACTTGTGTCGCGGTCCTGGCTAGCACGTTGCTGGGTTGTTTTTTGGCCAAAATTTGGTGAGTCTTCTACATATTTGCCGGTTTTTAAATTCATTCTATCCTGCCTGATGTTTTGCTAATTGTTATATTTATACTTTTAGTTCACCGTGACTGTGATGATGTTGCCGTGAATGTCAAGTCGGAGCTCTGCCATAACGAATAAAACGTTACTACGAATTCTGTGTCATCTTGCTATTTTGTCACGAGTGGTTACAAGGGCCGCTACATGTACGTTAGCCTAGATTCAAATCTACACAGATGACCCTGCGCTCACATCGTTCGTGGGGTTCTCATTAATTCAGTCTTTTTGTATCATAAGATCAACTAGTCGGAATTCAAAATTTGCAGTAAACGTGCAGAAGGGTCTCTCCTATCATATGGAAGAGCCAGAATGCAAATCTGTTGAGGTTTAAAGGGATACTGTCCACATTCATAAAATGCTAAATTTGTAAGTTCAACCTTTATGGTTGATTCCTTTATGCCTATACACATCCTCAAAAATAGATACATGTAAGCGAGCGATGACATCCTGCATGTTGACGTAGCATTGTTCAGGACATGTAGACAGGTTCATTTCTCTGGATTGTTGACAGTACCGGTAAAGTAAAGTCGTCTCCGAATTTCGCGAATTTTCGACCCCAGCGGGGGTCTTCCTCAGGCACTTTGTAATAGAGATCCCAGTATTAAGTGAATTTGCTCATTCACTTCTGGGATCTCTACTAGGAGGTGCCTCAGGAAGACAGAGATAAATGTGAAAGGATATGTAGACAAGCATGAGGAGGGCAAGAACGTGGAGAAATCTGATTTTTCTGGGCTTTGCCCTTGCACTGTTTGTGGTGTCGCAGCTTATTGGCTTATTCCGTCAATCTTTTTGGTGTTTTCTCTCTGTAAGTGTCATTTTATGCAAGTTGGGAATTTCCTCCACACAGAGATTTAGTGATGAAAAAAATGGAATTCATGTAATTCTGCCATTTTCTGAGTACCAACAACTAAAACCCTGTACAAAAACTGAACCAAAAGCGGGGACTGCAAGATATAATTTTCTGCTTGGCTCTCAGATTAGGTTTTGGCTCTTGGCTCTAAAATTAGGTTCTGGCTCTTGGCTCTCGGCTAATTTCACTCAGTTTGGGATCATTTTTGGATGTGGATTCTCGCAAAAACTTGGTTTTCATCGTATTTTCCGTGTGATTGACCTTTTGAGTGACTTTTGGGAGGCTCGAAAGGGTTTTGGGTCTTCACTGCCAATGTACAGTACTGTGGCGTAGACATTCGGCGATCGTCGAACAACGCTGGTACTCAGTGCGCATGCGGGTGTTACTCTTTTGGCGCTGTGTATAAAGGTATCGGTGTGAGGTACAAATAAATAGTTTTTGTTACCCCTCAGCCCAAGTTGTTTTGTAAGGTTTTGTCTTCATAAGTACACTCAGGGTGGTCCACAAAAATGTGACACATTTTGTTTTATTTTGTTCCACCTCTTGATTTTCTTGTGAGTTATAGAGTACAGCTATAAGTTTTATCTGTTCAGTATGGAGCCAGGATATCATCAGTGGCAGAGCGGACAAAAATCGTTGAATATTACTTTTCGACAAAATCTGTAATCTTGACCCAGAGACATTTTCGTCGTGACTTTCCTGGAAGGAAAATACCGTCTCGGAATGCAATCAAACACTTGTTGGAGAAGTTCAGAGACACTGCTAGCGTACAATGGAAATAGTACCGGTATGTCACATTTTGGTACTTTCGAGAAAAATGGGTTTATGTTTCCAGGTCCAATATCAAGAGTTGGAATGACAACTTGGAAGAGTTTTGTTGCGGAAAACACTTCTAGGCCTAGGCCTAATTAATTGTTCTGAAGTACATTTCAAGATGTTTCAAAAAATATGTTATGTAACAGAATTAAATGCGACTTGCTATGTTTTACCTCTGTTTTCATGCTGACTTTGCAAAGGTAAAAACCTAGTAAGTCACAATTCTGATGCTTATTGATGTCTCTTGGGGTAATAAATGAGACACATTGTGTATAGACAAATAGAAATTTTATTCATTTGAAAATTGAAACCATTTCGAACTTCCTAACACTCTTCAGTGACTCACCTGAGGTACAGAGGAAAAACATAGCAAGTCACAGGTCCACATCACTTCACAAAGCAGGCAAGTGTGCTCTTACTAGGTTTTACTTTGGGAAGCAATGACCGAGTGGTGCACTTACTATGTTTTGCCTCTCTCATTCTGAGGCTTTGGCGGACATTTTGTAAACAAAAACTGTCTATCATGATGAACAAATACATACCAAATACGAATTTGGCCTTAACTCATTTTTTCCAAAAATGTGACTAACTAGGTATTTCCATTGGACGCTAGAACTGGCAGTGTGACTAACAACAATAAGAACCATTTAGTGGTCCACCTTTGTCCGCAAGAACCCCCGCACATGTTCAGGATGTTCGAACTCGTCTTGAGGAGTCTCCACGGAAATCAGCGGAAGCGGTGATTCAGCAGGGAGTAGCTTGGATCGAACATATTATCAATTATTGAAATAACTCAGAAACCGGTTCGTCTTTTGAAAAGTGCTTTTCAGGGCAAAAACGTACATACGTATTGCTATGACCAATCTCTGGCTGAAAGCATTTTGAAAAATCTTAAGATTTGTAGAAATTACAAACTAACGAAATGTGTCACATTTTTGTGGACCACCCTATGTCAGGAACCATATGACATTTACGATGTCGCTTGTTGATTTTTTATTTTTTAATTCAAACTCAAAATGTTACTCCTAGTTAGAATATTAACTACAATTAATTTTTTTAGGTTAATGCCTCCATCTTATAAGCATTACTAACACTGATTGATACTTCACAGTTAAGGCCTTCAGATCCCCACAGATCCATTAAGGGTAATGTAAAGTGACTCGAAATCTCGGATTTTTGAAGCAAAAAATCTGACTAACTGCACAAAAAAATGGGAAAATAAGGCTCGGGGGCCCTCGGGAACCGTCATAGGAAGGTGCCCCGAGCCTGATTTTCTCAATTCAGTGTGCAGTCGGACAGATTTTTTTGCGTCAAAAATTCGAGATTTCGAGTCACTTTTCATAACCCTTAAATAAAATATATCACAACAGAATAGATTTAGCTTCATTTAGCCCTGAACAGTTTAATTGTCCTGAGGATTTTTTCCTTCTTCACCTCGCATGAAGACTCGTTAACCCGACCTCGTACATCTGGGCCCATATTCATAAAACCTTGCTAGGCTTAGTTACCTGCTGAAGTGTCTAGTTTGTACAGGCCAATGTACACAACTAGCAACCAACTAAGCTAGCAAGGTTTTATGAATATGGGCCCTGATTTCCCGATGACGTAGTATTTCTGGACCGGGCTTTGCTGGTCATCTCCCACACTGAGGCACTGGTCATCTCCCAGACTGAGGCACCCAGCAGTAGGCCTATATATCGCTGAAGGTCACACTTGACGCAAATCATGAAATTCATAAAGCGGGGTTCATTGGCACACGGATTTTGTCCGATTCAGGTCCGTAAAAAAATAGACCAAATAGACTTTTGCTTTGTCGTATCCGGAAAACTATGGGCAAACGGAACTGAAAACGGACCGGATCCGTGCGCCAATGAACCCCACTTAAAGGCCTCTCTTAATTTCCTGTACAACCCGATAAAAGTGCTCCGCGTAGGCCTATTAAAGGTCAAACTCCTCCGCAGTGCCGTGTCGTTCCACATATTATGGCGCTCCACTTCCGGAGCAAGGCAAGGTGAAACCGTGTGACCTCTGCGTAGGAGATTGATTCCCTGGGTCAGGAGTCGAGTAGTTCAGGCCAAACCCAGTCGAACTTCCACACCGGCAAGATGTCTCTTGGCAGAACTCTTCTGATTTGTCTGATCTTGATGGCGTTACAGAAGACCTCAGGTAAGTTACATCATCCGCTTTTCATAATTTTTTACAGACTTGGGGCCGTATGCATAAAACATCTTATTCCTTAAATTAGTTTTCCCCTTAATACTGCTAAGGATTCCTTATACAGAAGGAAATTTCTTAAGTGATATGCATAAAACGTCTTAAGGTAAACCTTAGGGATGTATTTTCCCTCAAGTCTAAGAAACTTCCTGATATTCTGAGGATGTCAGTTACAGGCAGTTATCAATTATGCCACACATCTCAGCCCATCGGAGCGACCATTACAAACAGATTTAGTCTAAATTGGTTTGGTAACTGATTGCGCAATCTTGTCCAGAGAAGGCTTCTTAGTGGCTGAGGAAACTCCTTAAGTGTTTGCTTAAAATGTCTAACGCCACAAGGCCTAACTCGAGGTCTGCATGCATTGAACTGGCGTGTCTCTACTTAAGGTACCTGAGCTCTGGAGGTACATGTACATGTACCTTAAAGATAAGGAGTGATTTGAGGGGATTTCCTTACCTTAAGACTGTTTATGCATACCACATAAGAAAAGGGTAATTCTTAGGACAAAACTTAAGAGAAATTCTTAGATTTAAGGGAAATGTTGCACTTAGCGGCCCGAACTTATAAAAGGTGTTTTTCGCCTGTCTAACTTGGACTTGTTTAAGCCTAAACATTTGTAAGACAACTGTTAGACAAGTCCACCAAAACACTGGTGTTTATCGAAATTCCGAACAACGCAAGGACGTCGGTTCTGGCTAGTCAAGTCCAACAGGTGAATAAACATATCCCGATCGCACTGCCTTTGTTGAGACGGTTATATAATGAATTGTAAATGGGGGCATACCTTAGACGACCTCATGTGCGCGGCATTCGTCTTATAGGCCTATTTGCTGTTGTGACTGGATGGATAGTACACCCTTAGTCGAAAGTAAATACCCACTTAATTTTCCTGCATATTTCCTTGAATATTTTTCATAGCCACGTTTTCTTTTCATACAGATAATCTAGGGCCACTGGGACACCTTTTAAGACCATAAAACTTGAAATTATAAATGAATCACAATCTTAGACAACTGCAAAACAAGCCCCCTGGCATGTTTTGCGATTCCTTTGTTATTTGGACACCGTTGTCTATCTTTGGACGGCAATTTTAGACACGTCTAAGCTAGACATCCTTCTGTAATCGCAGTTTAAGCTAGACGACTGATTTAGACTTGTCTTGGCGAGTTAGACTTGTCTAAGAGATAGACATCCTTTATAAGTTCGGGCCAAGATGTTTTATGCATACGGCCCTTGGTCCCGAGCAACGGCCCACTTCAATACGCGGCGGTTGATACTAATGACAGTACTGATGTTAACTCTATTAGGGACATCCAACGGAATTGTCGTTCGTGTGCGCGTTTCGGGGCTTTGCGAAAACTTATGCAGCGTATCCGTGGTTTTCATTTTTCCCAATAAACGCGACATGAACAGGCAAAACCGAACAAGTCACTTTTTTCTATTTTGAGAACATCGGTTACGACAGGTCATTGCGGCAACAAGTGGCACAATCCAGTCTTCAATCTGGAGCACGCACATCGGACAGGCAACACTCTTAGCATTGAAGTATGCGCTGCAATGAACTTTGGACCACCGCGGGGTCGTTATACACGGCCCTGATACCGGTCAACATCGCTGGAAGCCATTCTCAAGAGATTTATGTCCAGAGGAGACATCCAAAATGTTGAAATCAATTCGAATAATTTTTTCTGAATCAAGCGCTCCCGCACCGTACAGTCTAATTCTCCCGCAGCCGTACAGTTCATTTTAAAATTGCCGATTTTCGATGCGTTCTCCTGCAAATTTCTGGGAGATATTGCAGCAGCATGCCTTTTATAGGGCTTACTGTATTTTGCGTAATCATTACGCCTGGCGTAATGCTGCGGGGAAAACCGGGAAACATGGTACCTTTTTCGATGCCTATGCAGAAACATACGCCCAATGCATGTGCGGCACCTCGGGGACGAGGTCAGTTAGTTCCGCTGAGGGAGTGTTCACTATTGCTAATATCTGTAAAATCGAGCATATTTTTCTCGATTCGATGCAAAATTGTCTTGATAAACCGCCTTTGTTGAAGGTACAGTATCAGCTGCCCACCTAGGTAATCCTTATTTTGTTTGTATAGCATGTACCCACCTCCAAAACAGACGAAAATTGATGTGAATGCGGTTAAATACTGACTTTGGCGAGGCAATCCTGAAACAAGTGGCAAAAGTGAAACATCGCCGGGAAAACCCGAAAAATTAAAAGCCCCACTCGCCACGCGCAGTGTCGTGATGACGTCGTCCGCTCTTGTGCGTCGATGAGTAATATTGATTTCTTATGACGACGTCTGCTGTGAGTGGGGCTTTTAATTTTTCCGAGTGCTGCCGGGCGAATAGGCCTATGTTTGTGTCTACAGGTAGCGTCATGGCGTCATGGGTATATATTATGGATAGGCCTAATCGCACAGGCCCATCGATCGATGATGCGTGGAGCGGGAGGCATAAGAGGTAGGCCTATGTAAATATAGTGATACCGGCAGAGAATTCATACAGTGTGTTTTTGGGGGCGGTGCTCAACTCAATTGGTGGGGCCGTAGATCTTGGGGTGTCAAGGCAAAATGTGGCGATCGCCCTAAGTGAGGCTGAATCGGTTAATGTCGTCCTGGGTACACCTCATTAATACCCAGGGTAATCCTGGGTAATCCTTTTTGTTACCCAGGATCGTCCTGGGTACAAATAAGATACTTTAACATTACCCAGTTTTAAAATCCGTGCCATTTTCCACCTGCCCACGTACCATAACCTCGGGCGCAGGTGGAAAATGGCACGGATTTCAAACTGGGTAATGTTGAGGTACCTTATTTATACCCAGGATCGTCCTGGGTAACAAAAAGGATTACCCAGAATACCCAGGGTAATAATGAGGTGTACCCAGGACGACATTAACCGATTCAGCCTAAGTGAGAGCTCTCTTCTGCAGTTTTGTAGCAAGAACCACAGATGGGGTAAGATAGCTGACAGGTGAATCTCACTAGGTCTATCGGTAGGAGCTTACGTTGTTTTTTCCTATACGTGACGCCCCTGCCCATTCTCGGCCTTGACGCCGAGGAGGGCTGATCCGGTAAGCGTACAATCCCGACGTAGGCCTATATAGGTCCTACTGTTGCTGAATCGGAAGTTTGTTTTGAGTCCTAAATTCGAGCTCATGGACTAGCCAAGGCCTACAATTTGTTCCTTTCTTAATTTCTTTTAAATTTAGGCCTACATTTTCCTTTATTTACAGACACAAGTAATCATAGGCCTACCATTGAGGCCTGTAACGTTGCTCACTTCGTAAGCCACGTGGTCGCGGATAACTCTGTGAGTTATGGGATCACTGCGCGAGTTTTCAAGAACTACTTTCTATGCTAGCAAAATAATGAATTCTCCCTTGGCGCAATATTACGCTAAATCGGCGTAATATTACGCAAAATACAGTAAGCCATTTTATAGTGTATTCATTGACCTACATGTAGGGTTATCATTTTGCCCTTAGCAATGGTATTTATAGCGATTTGTAACCTCACCTTCGGCACGTGTTGGTCACCGGAACTTTCTCCCGCAGCTTTACGGCAATATTTGCGAGCTCGCGAGTGTACACACCGATGAGGAATGCTCGACATTAGACTGTTCGAATCTACGTATTTGCATGATCTTAGTTGTCAATTAGGCACGGAAAGTGTTGCTACACATAAAAGAATGAGTTGAAGTATCGTATCTTACCTGACGAAGGGTAAGTAATGGTATCATAGCGCGTCGAACTCTCAAGTGATGCAAACGATGGCGGCCATTTTATTGACATTGTCATGATTGTGTCCACACAGGCTGCGCAACACTGGTTGCGTGAGACTGATTTTGCACAGACCTGTGTAGCCGTGGAACACATCACATCGGCCAGATTTGGCCTAGGTGTACGTCCGCGACCTCATCACAGCGTAGGAATCTTGGNAATCAAGTTCGAAAGTAAAAAGTTTCGGATATAATTTATATAGACCCAGCCCCCCCCCCCCCCACTCAGGTGTCAACCATACCGCATGCTCGTTCCAATTTTCGCAGGAAAAGGGGTCATTTTCAGCAGCAGTCTTCGGGAAAAAATTCCCGAAAAACACTTAAAATAGAGGTACTTTGAATGACTTTTCTCCCGAAAAATTCTTTAAAAGGGGGAAAAGTTTCTCTTCCCGAAAAAATAATAAGGGGTATGAAAGTCCTATTCTCAATGAAAAAGCCTGTAAAAAGGGGGTGAAAATCCCTTGGTTCCTTCAAAATTAGGGTGTCTAATTGCATAAAAAATCCCGAAAAAGAGGTGAAAATATCTTGGTTCCTTCCATTAGGGGGTGTAATTGGATGAAAAAAGCCCGCAGAAAGGGGTGGAAAATTTTCCTTGGTTCCTTCCATAAGGGGGTCCTTTTCAAACTCAGGAACAAGCATAATTATATCCCAAAATTAAGGAGTGAGGGGGCCGGGATAGCAAGTGACAAATCTAATAAGCAAGGTTTATAGGTATTTTGATCATAGAAACTACACGGGGGATCGAGGGATCACATGATCAGCCAAGAAATTAGTTCGCTGTCAATCACTTGACGCCATCTTGATTACCCACAATCCTGTGAGCACGGCGTGACAGATTGGTGCGAGGTATGAACGCCTTCTGTTGTAACAATGTTTTTATTGAAGCATAGTATGCCGTAGACTGGTCCCGTGTCCTCGAGCCCCTCCGCTATTAGGAGCGGCGCGAGGACACGGAAACAAGTGTGCTGCTGATAGGGCGAAAATCGGGGACAAAATTGATCAATGGTAAGTGTGATGATTTTAGTGGTAACAATGCCTGAATCTCGCCAAAACCGGATTTGGCAAAACAAAATTATTAACCCCTTGTTTCGTCAATTACTCTGGGCAACACTACTAGGCCGGAACATTGCCACGGTGTGTCCATTTCATTTGCCTGTAGGCCTACTTCTAGAATATTCGCTATTTTCCAGGGAATGTCGCATTCAGGAAACCTGCACGTCAGAGTTCCACTCGTGACCTTGGGGAAGCCTGGAAGGCAGTGGACGGAAATAGGAGTCCACTTCGGTATCAGCACCACTCATGCGCCGTCACAGATGTTGGGCAGGCAGGAAGGGCCTGGTGGTACGTGGATCTACTCGCAGAGTACCCCATCAGGAAAGTGGAGATAGTGGCCAGAGGAGAGGGCTATGGTAGGTCAAAGCTATACTCTGAATTCCCACTTACTTGTCCCAATCCTGAATTCGGAAAAAAATGACCAAATCCTAAGTTGAAGATATCGCACGCTGTCATTCTTTGCCAGGCTGTGGAGTGGGACAAGTAAGTGGACAGGACATCACTGTTTCTGACCAGACACCACCCCATTATCTTCCGCTTAGGAGTTAGTCATTTTTTTCTGAGTACAGGAATGGGATAGGTAAGTGGGAATTTAGAGTATAAAACCATCCAACTTGGACGTTCTTTCTGAATAAAAGGCCGCCACCCAAAGCTTAATCTGTTGATCCAGTCAAACAGTAGAGATAGGGCCGTGAACCGATACATCAGTTAGCAACTTTTTTCTTCAGTGTGTACTTCATCGCCTCTCCACCCGATAAGTAGATTGCACGTATTTACATTTGATTAAAGTACAGCGAACCAACGAAATAATGGGTGATATGAATAAAAATCAGTATCTACTAGCTAGTAGTTACTAAAAGTAAAAGTAACTAGTTCCAAGGTTTTACTCCAAGTAGAAGTAAACACTTGAATTGGTATGAATAAAGGGTTGCTTTTACTGCAAAGTAATCACTTTTGCCCTACTAGTTTTTACTCGTCTGAGTCCTGGGTTCTCACCGTACTGAAATTGATCAACCACATTACTGAAATGTGACAATAAGGGTATTTTAAGAATATTTCCTTTGTGCCATGGGGTCAGTGAGGATCGACTTTTATTTGTTATGTCTGCATCGGGTGAAGGACACATGACCTCAGGTATTTAAAGGGAAGGTCCACTGGATATTCAGCCCATACTGTTCAGTCCTGTGAATCAAAGGAGTCATGTCTGACACCGAGAGTTTGTCAGATTCTGATCCAGCCCAGAAGGAAGACTTTTCAGCGTGCAAGCAGATATCGTTTGTGAGGACTTTGAAGGACTATCCAATACTCTTGAGTAAATCTCAGGTACCTGGCGTAAAAAAACAGAAGTCCGCAGCTATGACGAAGCTGATTGCTGACTATCAGAAGCGAACCGGCATTCAGATGACGGAGAAACAAGTCGGCAAAAAGTTGAACAACATGAAGACGGAGGTAAAGGTCAAGGCAGACAAGACCAAGACCGGAAATCGTCCGATTCATTTGAAGAAGTGGGAATCAGAATTTCTTGACCTAATTGATGCTGAGTCGAACCCGTCCCTGAGCGGTAATCAAGGTGGGTAGTTCGAAATGAAAGAGACGTTGAGATCCTGCATCCGTGTAGGCCTACAGGTCTTTCCTTACACGGTGCATGTCTACCGTCAACAAGTACATTACAAGGATCCGTATAAGGATGGGTTGCAACATCTCAACCTCCCTATTTTTCCATTTAACTCTTTCCTGACCTCAGGTACTGTATTGTGGTCTATGGAATGGCGGCGGGGGAGGTAATCATAGCAGCAGAGGCCATCTAAACTTTTCAGATTGCAGCACCTAAACTATTATAATTCATTTGTGCAGTGTAGGTCTCTGCGCATCGTCTTCATTGCTGTATGCAATTAAACAAAAGATGAAATAGATCTCATATTTTATTCACTAATTTCCAAAGTAATGATTTATCACAGACAAATGAATTGTTTTTACACCATTTCGGCAAAACAGACACAAAAACACCCAACCCCTTAGAATTCTAACGCCCTTTTCTGATTTTCTAATTTTAGGTGGCATGAGTGTTGGACTTGGTACAAAGCGTGCATCATCGCTTGTGCTATCTAGTACTCCAGACATGCGAGCCACTACGAGTCACAGCTCGACTACACCAGCGAAGGAAGCCAAACTACCCCCTCCTCCTCAACCAAAGAAAAAGAAGGGCCTTCCGGAAACCGATGAAACTGAAAACCTCTCGACGCAGGAACTCCAGCGCCTCGTACTCCTCGAACAACTTAAACTGATACGGATGCAACAAGAGCAAATCTCCGCTTCAAAGTCAAATTCTATGTAATCGAACGAGCTGTCAATTACAAAATGTTCACATAAATGTTTTTTCAGTCTTTTGAAAACACACTGGTGATTCGTACACTGATAGGAAACTGGTTCACTACATGTACTTAGACGCCACTCTCCTGTCAATGTACAAAAGAATCACCACAAATGGAATTAGTTCATTTCATGGATGATGTTCGCTATTTGCCTCCGTCTGTCTTGTCCACGTTGGCGAATCCGGATATCATTGTAGTCCTCTCCATCATCAAGGTCCACATTGTTATTGTTCACCACCTCCAGAAAATCATCAGGATCATGAATGTACTTTGCAACGTTGTGCAAAACAGCACAAGCTACAACAAGGCTTGGAACTTTCCTGAGGTGGAGCCTGACGCGTTCCTGCAGAATAGGGAACCGCCTTTTCAACTGGCCAAAACACTATCCGGATATCATTGTAGTCCTCTCCATCGTCAAGGTCCACATTGTTATTGTTCACCACCTCCAGAAAATCATCAGGATCATGAATGTACTTCGCAACGTTGTGCAAAACAACACAAGCTACAACAAGGCTTGGAACTTTCCTGAGGTGGAGCCTGACGCGTTCCTGCAGAATAGGGAACCGCCTTTTCAACTGGCCAAAACACCTCTCGATTATCACTCGCTCCTTGGTGAAGAGACGATTGTAGGATTGTTCAGAAGGTCCATGCGGTTCTTGGAAGGGCGTCATCAGCCACGGGGCTATCCCGTATCCGCTATCACCCAACAAAAGTGCGTCAGTCCCAGAATTCTTCATAAATTGACCAACATCCGAGTTCCTCCATATGCGGGAATCGTGTACTGATCCCGGCCACTCAGAATTCACACTGGTGAACCTCTCCATTGCATCACAGCTGGCTTGCACATTTATAGATGCTACTCCTTTCCGGTTGATATATTCATCACCATGGTTCTGTGGTTTTTGAACCCTGATATGCGTGCAGTCCAACGCCCCAATTGCAGAGGGAAAGGTATACTTCTCGAGCCACGAATCCTTTGCTAATTGAATATCAGCTGCACTTGTTGGGAACTTAATCCACAAATCGGCTTTTTCAGTAATCTGATTTAAAACTTTGGCAAATGTTTTAGACACAGTGGTTTGGTGGATCCCAATGTCCTCACCAACACCCACCTGGAATCCTGGATCGCCGATGTGTCGCAGGAAAACCTCCATTTGCTGTTTGACACTAAGTGCCCCTCCTCTTCTTTCATCACTTTCTACAAGAAAGTTCTCTGCAATCCACACTACATTATCCTCTTCAAATCGATAAAGATCTCTGTAGTTACGCTCAGAAAATGTCCTCCTTGGCTCATACACCTTCCTTTTCCTCGGTATATTCATAAACGCAGCCATGATTTTTTCCAAATGTCTGTATGCTTCGGTGTCCAAGGTAGGTCTGGAGCTACCTGGAAAATTGCAAGTAATAACTGGGAAAGTCCTAGTGAATACTGCTGATTATTCATATCCTCGGCAGTATTTACTGTTTTGGGAGTTTTTACTGCACTAGTATTAAGTAATACTTATTAGTAGTAGCTACAAGTAATTACTTGCAGTAATTACTCCTGTTTTATTCATACAGTCACCAGTAAATACTTAAAAAACTAGAGTAAAAGTTATTACTTATTTTTATTCATATCACCCAATGACTAGGCCTAACGTGCCACACCTACCTCCACCCTGGCCAAGGCATGCTGAGCATGGCCTCGGCCAAATAAACTGACCAGAGCAGGTGATGTACAGGCGATGTACACAAAATGTACGCAAGTATACAGCCTATGCAGGTGATGTACACGTGATGTACACAAAATGTACGCAAGTATACAAACACGACCTAACGAACCCAATCCCCTCAAAATTTTTCGTATTTCCCCTTAAACTATACTCTTGGCCCTAAAACATCTTATTGGACAACTTTAAAAAGAAGAGTTTCGTACCTCATTTAACTTTAGCAAATCTTTTATTTCTTTAGCAAACTGTTATACATGGCGAAAAAATCGGATTTACTGCGCTGCACCCAGGCATCACTGGCGGGAAACGCAGTCAGGAGTGACACCTGGTGACAAGTGGATTCAACTTGAGCTGTTAGAACAGATTTTATTGGTTAATACCTTCACACTGATACAGTTTAAGCCAATCAACGCCAGTATTAGAAGTATGCCCCGGGGGTGAACATGCTATGGGACGCCAGGACAGGGTCGACGGCAAAAATGGATGCGGATGACGTCACGGTCCCTCGATTGTGCGTACCGTCCCTGAATCGAGAGACGGTCTCTAGATCGAAGCTTGGTCCCGAACCTGGTGAGTCGAGTGCGGATCACATCCAACAAAATCACATACCTTGCCAAGAATTATGAAGATATCAGCCTGGTTTTTGTGCACTAAAATTTCTTCACAAATCCAGCGACGAAGTACTTGTATCCCTCCAGACTTTTATAGTTTTTCAGTTCATTATGGGTGAATGCAGGGGTCGAATGAATGAGATAGTTGTAGATGTCAGGGTATGAAATGTTCGGCAGTGCAGGTGCCTTCGTTGCATCATTAAACAAGGATTTGGGTAACAAGTACGGGTCAATTCCACATATTAACTGCAATTTTTCAAAGTATCGGTCCTTGTGCTTGGTGTCTAATCCATTTACGACATCCGAAAGTGTCCTTTGATGCGGTAAACTGGCCATTTGAAAGACAATCCACACAGCGCAGGCCTACATGTCATGCATGTCTGACATGGTTGTGAAGGCCGTTGTGACGGCCAATATGGCTGACGCTTCTGTTGCTAAGAGAAGTCACGTGATTTGATGACGTCAGTGGGAAACCTCTATATCATCGCCGTCATTCATAACTTGGTGTAACGTTTTCTAGTGTTTCCACATCTCACTGTTTAGCATCACCCATGTCTAACCAATTACTAACTCCAACATTCAATCGCTATATTATAAAGAAAATGACTTGAAATGCTTTATCTTACACTAATCAAGCTAACTTTTATGCCTGGCTTGCTCCCGTGCGTGTTTTGTTTATTTTATCGTCAAATGAGCCATGGTGTAAGTATTCGCCGCTAATGACGGCCGGCTCATCCTCAACCTGAGGTCGGATATTGGACGACAGAACCAGGCAGTTTAACAGTTGAGAAGAATACGGTAAGTACATGTACGTGGCAGATTTATAGGCCTACGTACATAAAAAATCTTTTAATGACAGGGTGGACATGATCTGTCCTTTGTACAGCCGGGCGTCAATTCATACATGTACCTTTCGTCCATCTTTCTGTGCATAACCGGGGTAACGTTTCTTAGTGTAGCTCTAATTCAGTATAGGCCTACACAAATACTGATAAACTGGGTCCAGTCTGCAACATGTACTTTAGGCCGATCGCCTATGGGCGGTTAAAACCGCAAATAAAGGACATCAAAACGAGGACATCGTATATGCAAAACGAGGACATTGTATTTGTTGAACGAAGTCTATGTGATGTATCGCGATGTCTATGTTACACGGCATAGACAAGACAGTACGTAGAATAAACTCTGTGCACAAAGCACAAAGAGGACAGTACACACCACAACAAGGACGTTACGAAACGAAGACAGCATGCACCACGAAAAGGACGTTGCGAGACGAAGACAACAGGTGGCGCTGTTTATGTTGGTTGAGCAGGAACAATCTACAAGACGACACGAAGACAGCATATACCACGAAATGGACGTTGCGAGAGGAAGACAACAGGTGGCGCTCCCGTTGCTCTTTTCTCTTATAACACTTAACAACAATGAGAAAATTGCGACGCGAGCGCCACCTGTTGTCTCCGTCTCGCAACGTCCTTTTCGTGGTGTATGCTGTCTTCGTTTCGTAACGTCCTTGTTGTGGTGTGTACTGTCCTCTTTGTGCTTTGTGCACAAAGTTTATTCTACGTACTGTCTTGTCTGTGCCGTGTAACATAGACATCGCGATACATCACATAGACTTCGTTCAACACATACAATGTCCTCGTTTTGCATATACGATGTCCTCGTTTTGATGTCCTTTATTTGCGGTTATAACCGCCCATAATCGCCTTGCTTTTGAAATGCTCAGTCCCTCATACCTACCAGCCCATATTTGGATTGAGGAGTTGGGAGTGCACCGTGTCCACAGGGTTCACCAGTATCATCGCCGTCATTCAGTGCATAACTTGGTGTAAGGTTTCCTAGTGTTCCCCACATCTCATTGTTTAGCATTAGGCCTACATTATGTTTAACCATTTAGGCCTACATGTGTAGGCCTACAATTCTTGATTAATTTCATTATCGACGCCACCGTACTGATGCAAAAGTATGCCACAGCTTTCATCATTCAGTGGTTTGGGACTGTGCCTTTACATTCTACCAAATTCGCCTGCGTTATCCTGCTTGAAAAATTCATCGGCGGGGCAGTTTTCCAGGGAAAACTTTTCTGCTACACCTTTGTATACACCTTGTTTCCTCCAAGGTATACAATGATGCTGAAGAGTGTGGTTAATCACCTTGGGATGATGGCAAATGAATCTTCAGTTGTCGTCAGGAGGGGTCAATATGAATTTCTCAATCATGTACCTTTGGTTTGGTCGTCAAATCGGCTTATAACTCTGCACACGCAAAGGAAAACGGAACGAAGATTTTATTTACATTTAGTTTATTGTAATGATAGATTAGATTATTTACATACTAGTAATATTTTGTACAGAAAGACTATTTACATTTTGATACATGTATGTATCTGTTTGACGACGTCGAATATCTTGTCAGTTGGTAGGACTCTCTTGAAGTTTCCCAGGCGCAGTGAATCCTCTTTCTCATCTGCTGGTACCACTAGGGTGTCTGTGATATCAAGGGCTGGAATATTCTGAATCGAGAACTTCTTCTTCTTCACCGGCCATGTCGATTTAGAGGAATCAGAGGAATCGAAGGAATCAGAGGAAAATTCAGTCTGCAGCCCATCAGACACTAACGATCACACCGTTATCATGTACTAAATATATAAATACAGCCACGTGATCAAGTTAATATCATAACAGCTTTAGCGGAACTTGCAACTCGGCCCTTTTTCTCCTAAAGTGTTGGCATTCGGCCCTCAAGTCATTAGACTCTCTCTTCACCAACCTCGATCATGATGTGTTTATTATAACAACTCAATAGCCCAGGAAATGTTGTGAATTAGCTATTCTGGTAATTTTATACTTTATCATACGGTGATTTTCTGGATTTTCCAGCCCGATTCCTCTGATTCCTTCGATTCCTCCGATTCCTCTAAATCGACATGGCCTTCTTCACCCAGGCCTTGAAGTGGGGGTCAACTGGTTCTGTGGGGTTTCGAAGATGCTGGACGACTGCTTCATACTTCTCCCTTGAGATCACGTAGCTTGTCTTAGACTGCTGTATTGTCTCAATCTTACTATTCATTTGGCTTTCCAACATCCCCAAATCCATTGCTTGCCGCTTGTTCATCTTGAAACTTGTGACTTGAAACTTGAATCTTCTATCGTGATGTTCGAACTCCAGAGGAGGAATGACACTTCCAGCAGAATGCCCTCCTTATAAAGCCCTTCTTCAGGAGTGATTTCAACTCAGTCATTAAACCTAATTACTTCGTTAAAACAAGACCATCTCACTCACTGAATGAATGCCAGTGTTCAGTAATTAGCGGCACTGCTTTGATCATGTTGATCAGTGTTGATAATCAGTGTATTTCGGGGTAATATGTACTAGGCATCCATGTAAAGTTCAAAATTCAATCAAATACATGTAATGATAGTGGGTTCGATTCTGGTAGGAAGCAATGTCTTTCACCTTAGAAACTCGATTCTATTTCATATTTTTAATGATAGTGGACAAGTTCTATAAATTTACTTACATCTGCAGATGATTAAATGACGTGGAGGTTTCATAGCTACATAACTTCCACTCTTTCGATGAGGAACAGCACCGGTAACTGTTAATGTTCACTATTTTCTCTGCCCTTCAAGGGGGTCCGACTTACGTCTCCAGTCCTAAGTACCCAAAGGCTCCCTGTACATACCCTACAGTAGTAAAAAAGTAGACTTATGGTCGAAAAAAAGAACTTAAGATGGTACTCAAGTGCAGGAAGCCTAAAGTATCAAACATGAAGGCTCCGGATGAAGGCCTACATTTCACTGACTCTTACAAGTCGTAGATCCCATGCAATACGCAACACAAAGGTCCATGCCATGAGATGTGATGATGAAGGTGATGATGATGAAAAAGAAATAGACTTACTTTCAAGTACAGAGAAGAATCTCGTCCCTATATCTGATGAACACTATTATTTTCTCACTCACTTCATGAATGCCAGTGTTCACTAATTAGCGGTTCCCTTTGATCAACGTAAGTACCATTTCACTCACTTCATGAAAGCCAGTGTTCACTAATTAGCGGTTCCCTTTGATCAACGTAAGTACCATCTCACTCACTTCATGAATGCCAGTGTTCAGTAATTAGCGGTTCCCTTTTATCAACGTAAGTACCATTTCACTCAGAGTGAATGACTTGGATCAACAAGGTCTTACTTTTTAGACTTTCAGTAAAAGCAGAAAAGCAGAGAGGAATTAGACAAGAGCATGATTCTTTGGTAGAATTTTATTTGATCAATGACTTTACAAATGTCACAATAAACTTACGAGACATAAGACATGAAGACAGTACTCTCTATACAAAAACAGCCCTATCGAAACATTGCAACCATGAGGTACACCGGTATGAAAATGTTCGGCAGGAGTCAGTACCAGTTGGCATTGACTCACAGGTGAAATACGTGTATGTGGATGACTACATTTCCTGCCATCTTTGATTTTGTTCCTGCTTGATCTTGCTCCTTCTTGCAAGAAGGCAATCACAATCTGACAGCTGGAATGGAACTGGACTGGAATGGAATGGAATGGAATGAAAACCATTACATCATCATCATCATCAGAGGCGCGTCATGATCCTAATGGACCTTTGCGCATGATCAAAAATACGAGGTCAAAAATATTATAACACCTATTTTTGGAGATGCATAGGCCTATGCCCTGGATGGGAAGTCAGGCTGTCTGATCATTGGTAGGCCCTAAAATCCGTAACTTGAATGATGCCCATTCAATGTTCCTATTAGGCCTAACCTATTCTTTTGCAGTGATATTTTGGACGAATTGGCTTCCCATAGCAATATTGGCGGTTGCGAGAAAAAATTAACATGGCCGGCTAGGCTACATTGGCCATCCTCCATGTCCTCCCAAGATTTCGCAAGGACATACGCCTGCACAATCTTACACATATTAATGCCAAACACAGGCCCTTAATTGCCTTGCGCAATCTCGAGATGGACGCGCAATTATAGGATCGTTAAAACGCGCAGCGCAATCTTAAGATCGCGCTGATCGGTAAATTGCGCGGAACAGATACACTGCCAAGAATTACAGCATGCCGGCTACCGGAAGACTTTTGACAGGGTGCAGCGAATGTTCTACGGTGTTCCACGGAGTTACGTGCAAGATTTTTGTAAGAACTGCCCAGTGTGCCAGCTCTCCGTCCCCCAGACCGTCCGACCACCACTTCGTCCGATACTTGCAAAAGGCTTCCTTAACCGTGTCCAGGTTGATTTGGTTGATATGAGGCATGATCCAGACGGTGATTTTAAATGGATCGGCCACTTCATGGATCACTTTTCGAAATACCACGTCCTCTTTGCCCTGAAGAACAAGACTGCTCAAGAAGTCGCGGAGAATCTCGAGGAACGTGTTTTGAGCTACCTTGGAGTTCCAAAGATTTTCCACAGTGACAACGGCAGAGAATTCGTGAATGGACTTCTACATGCGTTGTTTGAACAGTGGGGTGGAGATGCAATTTTCGTGAGGGGAAAGCCTCGACATTCCCAAAGTCAAGGGTTGGTGGAGAATGGTAACAAGACCCTTGAAAAGAGATTGGCAGCAATGAAGGCAGAGCATCCCGTCGTCGGCGACACACCATGGGCAAGTTGGCTACCAAGAATCCAGTATGGGCTCAATACCACTGTGCAAGAATCTATCAAAGAGACACCATATGCAGTAGTATTTGGGCAACAACCACAGTCGTCTTTCATCCCAGGTTCCACTGTACACGTCGTGGATGAAGAGGACCTTGATGCAGACATAGTGATGCAAGCCGCCGACACAGAAACAGAAGTCGTCGAACCAGAAGCAGCAGAAGAAGAACTCGTCGCACCAGCAGCAGATCACATCAAAGGAACAAGTTCAAGCACGCAAGACGCACCTGTTCCAGCGCCAAGAAAGCTGAAGTTCAAGCCAGTACCTGCTCCAAGAAAAAAAACATCATCAACATCTCCCGAACCCCCACTTGCTGACCCGACACCAGAACAAGAGCCAGAGCCGTCTACAAGCGCCGATGATGTGAGGCAAACGATACGCGATAGAGCAATGAAGAATTACAAAGACAATGCAAAAACCATGAAACGAAAATACGCCACCCGAAAGAGAATCCGAGTCGCAGAGTTCAGCGTTGGAGAGACAGTCACCATCGAGATTCCAAAATTGGACCGTGGAAAACTCGCGTACCCCAAAAAGATGTCGAAAGTGAAGTGTAACTGCACTAGTAAATGCCAGACCGGGAGATGTGCCTGCCGCCGCCAAGGTGAAGACTGCACCAGCCATTGCCATCCCAGCCATTCTTGCCGAAACAACATTAATCAACTCAAGAAGTGCGAGGAAGCCTTGATGCAGGTGGGACCAACAAACTGGTTGACAGATCGGCACATCGATGAAGCCTCAAAACTCATCAAGAAGATCGATACCGGTACTTCATTGTCAGGACTGGTGTCCACCTTACTATTTGCTATTGATCGTACGCCCAAACCAACTGGCCAGTTCGTACAGTTCCTCCACACAGACAATCACTGGGTGACGATACCCAACATCAAGGCCAAGGACGAAGACACCGTAATACTGTACGACTCGCTACACGGAGGCAGAATTTCAACAAGCCTGCAGCATCAAATTGCCAAGTTCGTCAAAACAGACGCAAAAAAGATCAAGATTGAACTTGCCAACGTACAGCAGCAGAAGAATGGAAATGATTGCGGTCCCTACGCCATCGCATATGCAGTTTCCCTGGCATACGGTGAAGATCCGGTTTCCCTGAAGTTTAGTGATGTCCGTCCATCTGTCAACAGCGCCATCCAGAAGCAGTTCTTCGATCCATCCATGAGAGTGTGTGTTCCGAAATCCAGCAACAGTCGAGGAATACCACGTTGATCTGTATTGCAAATGTCGCGGAATAGACAACGGAACGAATATGGTGGAATGCGAGACGTGCCTGCAGTGGTTTCACTATTCGTGTTGACAGCAGCATCCGACGTCAGCAAGTGGATCGGGATTTGTGACGGCTGTCTTAGACTTTAAATTCAATTGGACTACGGTTTCGTGTTGAACTGAACTCTTCAATGGATTATGGACTAAAAGTGTGATATTGTGTACTTTCTAGCCTGCCGGCGCCAATTACCTGTATCATGGTATGGTGATAAATATCTCCATGCAGTTGTGAAAATGCCGACTCCCTCAACACATTCAAAGGACATGTAGATTCATTACTTCGTGCATCCAACCCCGGGGTATTTACAAGACAATAATTGTCTTCCTAACCCTGAAGATCAAGGTAAATCAAGGTAAATCAAGGAAATCATGTGCTCACAGGACGCAGTGAACTGGTTATTTGTACAAATTAATTTTCTATATTGTATAAATCTACCTTATAAAGCAATAAACATTGTCAATTAAACGTTTTATAATTACTGGTAACTTTGCATATTGTATATAGTTTTTTCTTTATAATGAGGTCTAATAACTTGTGAAATAATCTGTTGTGCATTGTACCAAGATAGGCCCATGTGATGTATGTAGTGAATGGCTAAATGTATCTTTTATGTAAATTTCTTTTTACCTGCAAATAGAGAGATAAATAAACTTGTAAAATGAACACTACTGATTCCTGTTTTATTCATTTTTATTCACACTTTCGCCAACCCTACATCCCAACCTTCCTCAAGTCCAAATCATGTTCCACACTATCATGACTATGTCCCCTAGGGCCTAAATGCTAGACTTTTGGCTTCGCTCCTGCTGGGTAGGACCTGAAACGAGAATGAGGAAGAATGAACTGGTGGATGATGATACACGAACTGGTGGATGATGATACACGGACTATCAAACAATATTGTACACATTGCAATTTTCCTGGATTTCCCGGCATTTTACACATGTTTGTCTATGTCAAGCATACAAGAGACGGCGACAAGGTCTACAAAAAGAGTACAAACATTACATGTTTTTTTCCAAAGGTATAGTGCTTTTCAGAATGTCCAGTCGTATTTGCACTCATTCGACCTTCAATGGAACCTAACTACAAGCCACAAATTGACCAGTTACATGTGCATGCCAATAAACGGCTGACCGACTTCTAAATAGGACCTTGTTCAGGTGTATACTTTGATTCAAGATAATCATGCAATCATGTATACTTAAAGCGGATTGCTCGCGTCTGTCCAAAGTGAACCAAAAATAATAAAACGTTCCGTTTTATTCGTAACAACAACTGGTAAATGCATTGCGGCGGCCGCTCCGGAAACGGTGCTGTGGAATCTTTGACTCGGCACGAACAGTCCGCTTTAACTGGCGCTGAATGGGTCAATGTCGTCCTGGGTATACCTTATGTTTACCCAGCATCATTCTGGGTAAGCATTTTCTTTACCCAGGATCATCCTGGGTAAACATAAGGATCCTTAACTTTACCCAGCTTGGAGATCCCGCTGAATCGCGCTGATCGTTCACCTGCATCCGAGGATTGGTACTGCACAGGCATAGCACTCACGAAGTAGGCCTAAATGTGTCGTACAACATTCATGACATTCGTCGCGATGGAGCCTGCGATTTAGAATGTTTTGGTTGTTGGTTTGTTCTTAACCAGCTGAACGCCAGGCATTGTTTTTGAAAAAAAGTTCTTCCAGGACCACGGTCTGTCCACATTTTGGTCATCCGCCTCGACTTCATCGGAAGAAGCATACTTATACTCGGCCTGTTTGAAGCTCAGTATACAAGTAAAAAAGAAAATATACGTGAAGGCTGACTTAACATGAATTTCGATCATTTCGGCCACTTCATTTCAGCTGTTTCGATCATTTCGGACACTTCATTTCGACCTGTTTGGATCATTTCGGACACTTCATTTCGACCCGTTTGGATCATTTCGGACACTTCATTTCGACCCGTTTGGATCATTTCGGCCCGTTTGGATCATTTCGGACACTTCATTTCGGCCATTCGTATCATTTCGGCCATTTCATTTCGGGTTTTAGTATTGTAAAATATGAAAATAGGTGATTTTTTTATATTAATTCTTCCATCTTATTTCGAATTTTCGGCCGTTTCGATGATTTCGGCCATTTCGTACCGTTACCAAATTCCACCTCGAACGCAGGAGAACGATCAGCGCGATTCGGCGGGAACTCCCAAGCTGGGTAAAGTTAAGGATCCTTATGTTTACCCAGGATGGTCCTGGGTAAAGAAAAGGATTACCCAGGATGATCCTGGGTAAACATAAGGTATACCCAGGACGACATTGACCCATTCAGCTTAACTGGCCCATTTGTGGTTTGTGGTTAGGTTCCATTGCAAGGTAAAATGAGTGCAAAAATGACTGGACATTCTGAAAAGCACTATACCTAAACATTTTAAATTGTACAGAATAGTTAGTAGTACGGTATTGTCCTTGGCAACTGTCCTGTAGAACCGTAATGCCTTGACGGACACGCTTTAGGAACAGTGTATACATACATAGCAGGTGTGACAGGAAAGATTGTCCTTCGAAAACTGACTCCTCGTGAATGGTTTTTATTGTCCTTCGTCCTTTGAAGTAATGCACTGCATGTTAGCTCTTGCGGCACATTTCATCAATGGCTGTCCTGTGGATACGAATCAGGTTGTGACGTTCGGACTCAGGTACACCGTACTTCCTGAATGTGGTCTCGCTGGCAAATCGTAGTATCTCCTCCGGAATCTTCTCTTTCCCAATTCCTCGGCGTCCGGAATCATCAATTTCACAAGACGAACAGTGAAATTCCGCTGAGACTTGCACATCATAAATTCTTCGTTTATCTGAGCCTCCGTAAGATACGGGACCAACTGCTGTTGCTCTCGTTGAGGTTGCAGCAGAGGATCTTGTTGAGGTTGCAGCAGAGGAATTCGTTGAGGTTGCAGCAGAGGATCTTGTTGAGGTTGCAGCAGAGGAATTCGTTGAGGTTGCAGCAGAGGATCTTGTTGAGGTTGCGGCAGAGGAATTCGTTGAGGTTGCGGCTGGTGTGGAATCACGGGCATCAGGTCGGGCAGGTCGTCGTTTCTCATTTCAATGAAATCTAATCGGCGCCGTGGTGTCTGTGGCTGTGCGGGTTGCAGGAGTGTAAGTTTGCGATTTTCTCTAGCTGTAGCTCTCATGTTTGCAATAACTTCAGCCTGCTGTTTCACGACAGTTTCCAGTGTATCCAGCCTCTGCAGGATGGCAGTTTGGTTACTGTGCAGCAGCTGAATAATTGTTTGCTGATTCTTGATGATGGTTCTGGCATCCGAGTGGTGGACGAGAGTAAAATCAAGGCCCGAAGTTTCGTTGGCGGGACCATTAGTCTGGACGGCGATTGTCTCATCCTCCGGCAAATCATCGAGCCCTGTCTGTAGGCCTACGTGTTGTTCCTCATCTTCATGTGTCGCAGCTGTGGCGGGCGGAGCTGTATCCTCTTTTTCGTCAGGTATCGCAGTTGGGGCGGGCGGAGCTGGATCCTCTTTTTCCTCAAGTGTCGCAGCTGGGGCGGGCGGCGAATTTTTTTTCCTGAACCTTTCATCAAGTACACTGTACATTTTGTAGTTACTATTATAGTCGAGAGAGGGACACTTCTTTTGAAGTTAAACACATTTTCAACGCGCGTGGGGGATTATTGGGTCGTGGGGGTAAGGTTTAGGGTTAGGGTTAGGGTTAGGGTTAGGGATAGGGCTAGAAAAGAAAATATTTATGTAAGGGTTAGCATTATATGGGTATTATATTAGATTTATTCTATAACACCTAGATTCAACCCCCTCGCTGCCGGCTGCCTCGGAAGCTCAGTGGTTAAATGTCGTCCTGGGAATATACAAAGGCCGAATGGGTCAATGTCGTCCTGGGTATACCTTATGTTTACCCAGGATCACCCTGGGTAATCCCTTTCTTTACCCAGGACGGCCCTGGGTAAACATAAGGATCCTTATCTTTACCCAGATTGGAGTTCCCGAGTGGTGTAGTGAGGTTGATATTCAGCGTAAATCATGAAGGGTGGCCTGGAACTAGGCCTATAGCTCCTAAGTCCTTGAGAATTTACTATCGGTCCCTTTTGAAAAGTTGTAGGGATTGGCCGTTTCTCCCTGTTCCACACCCCGGAGCAGGTATAGTGGTAATTTTCAGCCCTTTCGAGTTATGATCGTACTGCATGTTCTGCAAAAAGTAAATTGATGAAAATGACGAAATGCACACGGATGGAAAGTTGGAAAGTTGTAGGGATTGGTCTTGTCTCCCTATTGCAAACCCCGGAGGAGGTATAGCGGTAATTTTCAGCCCTTTTTAGCAATGATCCTACTGCATGTTCTCTGCCGAAAGAGACGCACGTACCAAATTCCATCCTCGGAGCGATCAGCACGATTCGGCGGGAACTCCCAAGCTGGGTAAAGTT
>NMRB01000524.1:243205-273140 GCA_002633025.1 Notospermus geniculatus
TGTTTCAAGTTTTAAAATAAAGTTAAATGAAATCATATTAGGGCTTATCAAGTTGCCCTAACCATAGGTTGAGGGTCAGGGTTTTGGGAGGTCTTAGAGTTAGGCCTGGAGTGACACGCAAGTTGCAAGTCCAAATGTTAAAGTTGCAAGTTGCAGAAACAATCCCGCAACTTGCAATAAAGTTACTTCTAAACTGAATTTTTGATGCACTTAAATTTTTGCAGATACAAGGCCGCATGATTGATTGATGCAGTTGCAACTTGCATTGTTTACAACTTTATGCAAGTTGCAGTTATTTTAATTTACAACTTGCAATTTTCATCCGAGTCCGGTGTGACAAGGAACAAAGTCCCCCTGGAATCAAAGTCCGGTCTTATTGTTCAGCGATGGATTAATATATTATGGCTATAGAGACCATGGCCATTCGAATATAATCTTACAATAGCGGGCTATTGTTTGGCGGACTTGCATTCCTAGGACGTTGATTTCGGTCACAACTGTCCATAATATAGAACCCGGGCCACACATAACCCCGGCCACATAAACCCAGGGCACATAGAACCGAGGGCCACATAGAACCCGGGCCACATAGAACCCAGGCCACATAGCCCCGGGCCACATAGAACCCGGGCCACAAAGAACCCAGGCCACATAGAACCCAGGCCACATAGAACCCGGGCCACATAGACGTGGTCCCGTGGCCGAACATCACCCAGCATCGTCGAATGACACCTGGATTCGTGGTTATCTCGCCCGTGGGCACGTGACCGCCTGTGGAATGTCATGAACAGCTACACTCAACAAGTACCGCGGCGTAGACACTGATTGCGGGTGCTGGGTGATGTTCAGCTACCGAAACTACATCCAGGGTATTGTTTTCGTGAAGATTGAGATCCTGGGTAATCTTTGTATATACCCAGGACGACATTTACCCTTTCAGCGTAACTCCATAGGACATGCATTCCCAGGACTTCCATTCCGTCTACACCTGACTGCATGATAAAACCCGACCGTGCTGTATGGCCACGGCGTATTTTACATCCACTCCCATGCACATGGTGTGCCACAACGATGTCATGGGAATCCCCTCGTCCATTGGATGATGCATTATATGGAAGTAGGTCATGAATAAAAGTGGCCTTCCCAGTCACTGGTGACATCGTGTTTCCCGCCAAAACACCGTCAGACCGGCTCAAGTGATGGATGGCGGCGCAAATGATGAAATTGTAAGACATAGTTATGCATTTTTTGACTGAAGTTAGGTAAAATATTTATCAGAGGACTATGGCACTGAAATCATCACCCGACCATAACAGATTCTAATCCTCGTCTGGCGCTGTTGGAAGGTTGTCAGGCACATATCGCGCACATAGTTCAAAACCTGGACGCGACGATACTACGGTACGCAAGCATGCCGGCAGCTAAGCATGCCGCAGCGGCTCTTTTGATGTTCGTTCGGGTAATTAACGCGTGTATAGTTTACCACGCTTCCCGCTCAACTGCGGCACCGGAGCCATGCACGTCTTGGGACAATTCAGAATGTTAGCCAGCTGATCAGGATGCACAGTAAATGGGGCAGGGACTGATCTGTTTCCGGAAATTTATTTCTTCTCCCCCCCCCCCCCGNCCCCCCCCCCCCCCCCGTTGGATGCCATCGCAAGTCGTGTGTCTACATGTATCCCATGTTCGTCATTTTCCACTTCTCTTACCATTTTTGGCCGGTTTTGCTGCTAAGGTGGAACGTCGTTTGGCATCATTCCCGTATTTTCCCATAATTACGGCAGCAAAATGGGTTATTTTCGACGCGTCACTTGTTGCTAGTGACGTAGAATAATGAAAAATAATCGTGATTCACATAGATTCCGACAAGGGCCACCAGTGACACGCAGTCACAAAATCTTAAAGGGACAAGGAAAATTGTTCCTCGCTTCGGTTGATACAAAATGCAGTCTTTCACAATAAATTCCCGCCCTCAGTTCACTTTTTCAAATACTCTAATGCTAAGGTCGCTACATTCAACCAATAAAAGTGACCAACGGACACCATAGGTCAGCTAGGCCATTTCCATTGGTCAGAATATGGACCGAAAATACATGTAATCCACAACAAAATGCAAGGCTAGAAATGACACATCACTTTGCATGCATCATCGAATTCATTGCGTTTTAGAATAAAATCGCCTTGACTGATTCACCGATTTAGGGCAGCACTAAGACTTCATGACAAGGCTTGAAACATTACTCAGTCCCGGCGTCCTTTCTGCACTACCCTGGTCTTCCAGTGATGATGGTTGACAGTAATTTAATGATAATGACCTCCAAGTGACTAGGACGAAAATCTTATATCTGCTATTATCAAGCCATCAACTGTTCCACAGGGCGCCCGTAGTTGGGCAAGCCGTTTGTACATTTATTAGAGAAACCCGGTATTTCTCAGAAAAACTTGATATTTCGACCGAAAACCCATGTATTACGCTGAAAAACATGGTTAAACATGTTTAAGGTGAGTTAAATACCTTGTTTTTCGCTTACAGCATGCTACTTCAGTGTAAAACTAGGTAGTTCAGGCGAGAAACAAGGCTTTACGGTCGTATCTTTTTAAAAAACCTGGTAATTCTACCGAAAAACAAGGTTTTTAGCGAACTACCAAGTATAGCAAGAAAATTGGAAAAATCATGGTATTTCGAAAAAAACACTTGCTGTTTCCGAGCATAATACCAGTTTTTTTTTAAATTAACATTTTTTAAAAACATTACCGTGGTTTTCGCTGGGTTTCCCCAGTCGACTTCGTTCCCTGGTCTTGTTCCAGCACAATGACTGGATGTTTATAAAAACAATGAAATGAACGAAACGAACTTATATGACACCATAAAGGAATCAATCATAAAGGTTCAACTTACAAATTTAGCATTTTATAAATGTGGAAAATATGCCTTTAAACCTCAACAGATTTGCATTCTGACTATTCCATATGTTAGGCAAGCCCCTTCTGCACGTTCACTGCAATTTGTTTGAATTCCGACTAGTTGATCGTATGATACAAAAGGACTGAATTAATGAGAACCCCACGAACGATGTGAGCGCAGGGTCATCTGTGTACATTTGAATAGGCTGACGTACATTTGCACATGGAACACTAATTGTGCTGAAAATAGCTCTGTTATCCTCAGAAATGGAATTCAACTCATCAAGTTGTACCTCTTCACCAGAAAAAAGGTGAAGCTCGTGCCTATTACGTAAAGCCGAAATTCAGGCAGTGAGAGACATCTGGTGGCAACACATGAAGTGTATCCCTCAGTAAGTTCATCGTTCGTAGTTAAACCTTTATGGTTGATTACTTTATGATGACACACATAATTCCAACTTCATCCGCTTGGTTGCTAACCAGCCACATGACGCTGGGTGATCTGTAGTCGACACAAGAAACCTCTTCATTCCATAAGCAAGTGGGCGTTGGCCTACTGCTACTGCTACCCCGTCGCTAAGCCACGTTCAAAATCTATATCGTTTCTTTGTAAAAATAGAGAAAACTGCCCGATCAGAAAATATAAAATATAAAGCAGGTGTGAAACGGACATAGGAATAATATAAGGTCATTAAAGAGCCCTGCGAAGTTCGTCGGCCATATTTCTGTCACACCGGCCATAGTTTGGTTTCCCAACCCGCCGCCCTGCCGCCTCTAGTCACTACAAAACTGTGGTAGGAGACGAGGAAATGGATACGTCGTTCTCCTCTCAATTCATAGACTATTCTGCACTATCGGTATAGAACCTTTATCTGGATACGAGGTGTGTGCACATGTTTTCCTCTGGAATGTGAAATACCTGGTTTTTCGATCGAAACACCAGGTTTTTAGAACTACAAAGTTTTTCATCTGAAAAACTAGGCAATTCGCCGAGAAATTGAAAAACATGGTAATTCCATGAAATAATGTTGAAAAACTGGGTTTTTCGCACGTACGTGGAAAAAACAAGCTATTTCTATCGAAATAGCAAGTAACGTGGCTTAAACCATGTTTTTTTCTGCCTAAAACATGGTTTTTCGACCAACATACCAAGTTTTTCTTCGAAATACCGGGTTTCTTTAATAAGTGTACAAACGGCTTGACATAATATTCATAGAATGCAGTAAGGAATCAAGTCAGGTCACATCTAACTTCGACCCAATGGAATGCGGAAATCATGTCAGGGCTTTCAATAGCGTGCGTATGGACGTATTTTACGCACTGAAATCTCAATTTACGCACGAAAAGAATAGCAGTGTTCGTCAAATACGCATTGCCTTGCACTTCAAAGAAGTCAAATACGCTCCAAAATTATTATATGATCGTCGAAATACGCATCAGCATCCCGCTCCTGGCCGTATTCCTGAAACGCCCAACCCCGGCGATGGGAAGATGTTTCCGTCTTAGTATTATAGCCAAATTATAGCGCACAGCCGCCTGACTTTCTGTTGACGATCGTGTTCGTCTCTCCACACAATACACTGATCACACAATGACTCAGCACCAGGCGGCAACACCGCTGACGTGACCATTCATTTTCGTGACTTTTATCATAGCACGTGGTTTTCTGTCTGTTCTGTATGGCGTGGCAGCTTACTCTGTTTAAATCCGTGAACATTGTTTTCCGGCCTGTCCCAGGCGAGAACACCCATTGATTTATGACGTAAGGTACCAACAGGCAAGAGAAAACCAGTGTTTTATTTGAAATTTTCGATACAAAGACACAGACACGTCGTCATGTCAAAAAAGGAAAAAAGATCAGACTATATATAATGGTGAATAAGGCAATACGCATTGACCACAAAATGAGGGAGTCAGGTGATGCATTGGCCTCCAGGGATGGGAGTCATTGACGCATTGGGAAAAGACGGTGGAAGTCAATGACACCCTGACATCAGAAATTAATGAAAGCCCTGCATGTAATGTGGCAGAGCTTTGCGGTTTTTTATCATGCCTGTTGACCATCGATTGTTCGCACTGTCCACCGGTTATTCAAGAGCTGTATGTGAAAAGGTCCGTAGAAAATCCAATATATTGTCAATTTCCTAACTTCCGCATTTGTTGCCCATACACAATACAGTGTTTACTTAAATAATTAGATCATACATGTAAGTCGACCAAATTATCTGCATGCCCTTCTAATGGCCCTGTAATGACACAACTTCCCATTATTCTGACTTTAGTCTGACTTTATCGTAAGTTGCTCTTCGACTACAGTTTTTAAACCCGATGTTATCTTATCCGTGTATAAAGGCTATGTACATATACGTCATAATCCTTGCATAATTAGCTCATTCATGCATAATTAGCCATGGGTCTGGCGGGAAAGTTTACATTACAAATATATTAGAAAAGGTGTGAATTGCTAATTTTCACGCCTGATAAACAAATGTTAAAAATGCCAAATTTTCGGATAAAATGTGGTTTTATTCTTCAGCACACATACCAGAAAGTTGGAATGATTTTAGAAGTAGTCAACAAAATATTTTGCTTTTGGTCTCATTGACTTCAGTAATTTCTAATAAACCTTCCATCCAATATGGCGGCACAAACTAAGGGCTAAACAGGAAGTGACATCACGTGCGTACCCTCAAAAAAGACTGGATATTTCACGGCTTGCGCTTCCACCACAGGATTTGAGGTCAGTATGCTCGGCTACAGATGGCGATACGTGGAGCGAACCGCGTATATTGTTCTGGTACTTTTGAGCATGCGTGGTGTCGCAAGCGAACCTAATACTACAAGTAGACCAGATGTGACAGGAATCAGCGTCCTAGGAATGCAGATCCGCCAAACAATAGCCCGCTATTGTAAGGTTATATTCAAATCGTCATGGTCTCCCTAGCCATATATTCTAATCCCTCGCTGAATAATAAGACCGGACTTTGATTCCAGGAGGACTTGGATTCCTTTCACACCTGTGTAACGTTTTTCAGTGAGACCCGTGTGTTAGTGTGCCATTACAATAGACTGACGGAATGAGCGGCGACTCAAGTGTGTTCCGAACAATGGGAATCACGCAGAAAAACGACCACACTGAAAAACGTAACACCGGATTTATTAGCATTCCACTACAGAAAACACCGGTGACGATCGGGATCTAATTTAGATTTGGAGTATACTTGTGTTAGTTCTACATTCGGGTTTCAGCTCAGTCTTTTCTAGAGTTTCAGATTGTAAAGTTCCACTTGAAAAAGACCCCGGTTGGTATGGGGTCGAAAATTCGTGAATTCTGGAGATTGACTATACTCGGCAATATGCTATCCGAGTTTAAAGGCGCGGTCTTCTCGATAACAGGTGTGGCAGGGATCAAAGTCACCCTAGAATTAAAGTCCGGTCTTATTGTTCAGCGAGGGATTAGAATACGGCTATAGAGACCTTGACCATTCGAATATAACCTTGCAATAATGGGCTATTGTTTGGCGGACTTGCATTCCCAGGGGACCATGAACATATAAACTCACAATGGCGGGCTATTGCTTGGCGGACTTGCATTCCCAGAACGTTGATTCCTGTCACAATATTACCTGGGGGTAACTACACACCAAATCTCATTGCAATCCACCGACCCCCACCTATAGCACTATTTGCACGGTCTATTTGTGGACTTACACTTAAGTAGTTTTATGAATACCGGGCCTGAAGCACATGACTCCTTTTGGGCCTCATATTGTGCAGTAATATTGGATGGTGTATGGGCCGCATTAGGAATTTTTATTGCTCTGAAAAGAAGTTGACGAAGTCATCCAGTTTGCAATATTAATGTTCATCAGCAGTTGGGAGAGTATCGTACTATGTTTATAATCAGATCATTGATTAACAGAAATTTATCATCAGCGTACATTAATGTCAAGTCAGGCAAATCCTACAAAAATCACGATTGTCTTATGGTCCTAAACACTCACCACTGGTTTTAAAAAAACGCAACGCAACCCAGTTGCAAAGCAAGTAGCAAAACAAAATCATGTTAAAATCAAAGGTGGATTCCCCGCTTAAAGCATGGCGCACACCGGAGGCCAAAATCGTGGGACCACCGACGAGACTGGCGACCACGACGTCGCAGGTAATCATCGGGTGCGAGGTCGATCGCCGACCACACGTGCGACAATTTCAATGAACCATCCGCAAAAGACCGACGATCTCCAGAAGCGACTGAAGTTCCCTGTCTTTGTGGCGTCGCATCGGAATCGTTCGCGGACGAAAACTGCATCGTTTTTGTATCGGGCCACTAGTTGCAAAGTAGTCGGCCATTGTGATGAAAATTAAGGGTATACCAAAGTGCCAAATTTGTAAATTTATGTTAAGAAGTGGTGTCTCCAAAAGCAGGCATGGAAATAGTTTTGATTAAGTTTGCACTGCACATCATATTCTATGAAGTACAGAGATCCTGAATATGCCCAAAGTACAAAGTCAGCATGCACCACTTATGTAATATATGATAAAACAATGGCCCACATTTGTGCAAATGCACAGGTCTACTCCTACAAGTATCTGGTACAAACGAACCACCAAAATGTTGTTAGGTCTTTAATGTACATGATACTACCCTTCAACTTGGCTGTATCACAGCAGAAAGGCAAAAAATCAACCATGAAGTTGTTGATTTTGGGGAATTCCAGACACTAAATTGGAGGCAGCCATGTTGGAACTACTTTTGTCCCAGTTCTAAAAATATGCAAGTGCATGGTGGGTTGAACGCCAGTAACTCCATGAAAAGTACCGGTTCTTGAAATTTAGTACTTACTGGCATTAACCCGCCATGCACATACATTGTATGTGATTGTGTGGCAGTTTTAAGAACAACTATTTTCAGAACTGGGTGAAAAGTAGTTCCAACATGGCTGCCTCCAATTAGTGTCTGTTATTCCCCTAAATCAACAACTTCATGCTTGATTTTTTGCCTTTCTGCTGTGATACAGCCATATTGAAGGGTAGCATCATGTACATTAAAGACCTAACAACATTTTGGTGGTTCGTTTGTACCAGATACTTGTACGAGTAGACCTGTACATTTGCACAAAAGTGGGCCATTGTTTTATCATATATTACATAAGTGGTGCATGCCGACTTTGTACTTTGGGCATATTCAGGATCTCTGTACTTCATAGAATATGATGTGCAGTGCAAACTTAATCAAAACTATTTCCATGCCTGCTTTTGGAGACACCACTTCTTGACATAAATTTACAAGTTTGGCACTTTGGTATACCCTTAAGGTTTATGTAAAGTGACTCGAAATATCCAATTTTTTACGCAAAAAATCTGGCTAACTGCACACTAAATTTGGCAAACAAGGCTCGGGGGCCCTAGGGAGCCGTCATAAGGAGTTGCCCCGAGCCTTATTTTCTCCATTTAGTGCCCAGTTAGTCAGATTTTTTGCGCCACGAATTCGAGATTTCGAGTCACTTTACATGACCCTTAAACATGTTGAATTTTTGGTCTGTTGATGCGATCTTGCTGGTCTCCATGGCCATTGAAACCAGTCATTCATGTCGCCCAGTGCAACAATCTCCCGCAAACAATATAACGACCACCCGAGAGATCAGATATCAGATGAGATACGATTAATCGGGCGACCACAGCTTGACAACGATCTGCCGCAGACGACACTGTTTAAGTAACCAGAAACCTCCCATTGACGTTGTTATTTATCTAAAAACAGTTCGTAGTACGTAAACTTTCTGGCTCTTACAAGATCATACACGGCAAAGCCCCCGTAGCCATTTGCTGACGTGCAGGAATACGTTCCGAAAAACCCACTTATCCGCTGTAATTGTAGGAATCTCTGGTTTGGCAATCGCCCACAAATCGGAATCCTGAAGAGTGTTGTCCCTCGTAACCTCTTATCATGAAGCATTAGAAATATATCATTTGATGTATCCCATACATTTAACCTATTGCACTGAGTCAATTTCAGTGATTCTGCCCCGACGAGGAAGGGATACTTCTCCTTGTAGCCAGATTCCTTAGTGAACACATATCGAGTTTGTTGAAAGCCGAATGAGGACACTAAGATCAAACCCTCTCTCAGGAGAAGGTACCTCCCTCCTCGGCTGGAGTCTATGCAAGTTTCATTCACCAATAAGTACAGTTTGCGGAGACGTTCAAACCAAATATCAAACACGAATAAACGAGCCATTTTACCAAGTGGATGATTTGATAATGAAGCAAATGCTTTATTAGGCCCTGTTCGGTCTGTTCCAAGAATTAATCGTTGATAAGGTCGTTTCGCCAGATAGGCAGGCAGCAGAATTGTTGCTACTTTCTTCCCTCGAATGTCGAAAGCAGTCCACGAGTATTTATCAGTGTCAACCGAGAAATTTCTAAATTTCGCAACGATGCGATCTCCACTAAGGCTGGGATAGCTAATCTGCCCCGCCAATACAAACTCGGAACGGCGTTTGTATTTTAATTCACCGTTGAATATCAATTCCATTCCGCGGACCAAATATTTCAGAAAAAATTTGGATATGATAATAAAAATATCTCCCAAACAACACAAAGCCCATTCTCTCAGGAAAGCGCCTGGTCGTGACACTCTGATCAACCAAGATCTTGTTTTTTTCGTGTTACCTAGAGTGTAAAGTTGCAGTGACTTCATGTCTGCGATATCATCACAATGAGATCACGTCATTGATTTGTTATGCGCGCTGGTGTGCCAAGCCGCGATGTCTGTTCCACTTCGCAGTACATCGAGAGACTAGACTGATAGGAGAAGGGTTAAACCCGGAAAAAATTAAAGCATAAATGAAACATGTGTCACTATGTCTGTTGAAGACTCCTCAACCACATAGCAAACCCCCGTCAATCCCACAGGAAAATTTTATGCGCTTTTTAAACTTTATCGTTGGACCCAAGAACTGAACTTTGCACAGGAGAATGAGACCGGATGCACAACTAACTTTTGAACGGTTGGATTTACAGCCATTAAAATATACAAACAAATAGAAACACGGTGCCCCTTAATCGAAAAAAGACATGTTTTTGTAGTTTTTAACTAGTTACGTAATTGAAAACTGACTTTTTATGTATTTTGACCCCTTTTGTGTTAATTTACAATTTCTTTTTACATAAAATAACCAAAAACATACTTGTCTGCTTCTAAGGGGTCATGTTTCAATCTATTGGCTGCTTCTAAGGGGTCATGTTTCAATCTATTGGTAATACATATAGGGTGTAAATCCAACCGTTCATGAGTTAGTTGTACATCGGTTCCCGTTCTCCTGTACAAAGCTCTGTTCTTGGGTCCAATGACAAAGTCAGTTCCAAAACTTCAAACCTTAATAAAAAAAATTCCCAAAAAGGGCTTTATGGGGATTTTCAGTATGTGATTTGTCACAGTCATCTGCAGAAAATGACCACAAAAATCGTTCACCCCTTAATTTGCTTCCAGGGTTTGGGACAAGATTGGTCTCTCCTAGCAGTGTAGACTGCTGATTGAAAATGGTTAGCAATCAAATCTTCTTTTTTTCGGCAATTCACGAAATGTCTGCGACAAGCGTAGCACACCACGATTTACCAGCGGGGACATTCGTCTCTACCCATCTCACAAGCAAATATCTAAATATCTAGATGCCAGTGGCAAAGCTAGCGGCCGTATGCATAAAACATCTTGACTGTAAAATTTCCCTTAAATTTAGAAAAATTAATTCCTCCTAAATTTTGTCCAGAGAATTATCCTTTACTTACGCGTTATTCATAAAACGTCTAAGTAACCTTATCTGGGCAACATTGTGGAATAGATTACCAAACCAATTTAGACTAAATCTACATGCATTTGTCCCCTAGCCACATACTCCATCAACAGGTCGATCCCACGTGCAGAATATGCAGGAAAGCAGTCGAAAGCTTAGGTCACATTTTGGTAGGGTATGAGACGAGCAATTGGTCCACGTACAAAGTGCGCCACGACGATGCGGTGTATTGCGATCAGTACTGAGAGGAGCAGAGGGTCGCTCCCGCAGAGACGCCGCTGCTTGTGGCCAGAATTTTGATGGTGAAATGGTCAAGGTACAAAAATCGTCCGGTCCCATTGGCACAAATACTGATTTCCCCATGGGTTCAAATGACCCAACTGGGTAGCATAAACCTAGAAGTAGGCCAGACCATGCCAATACCCCACGGGTACCAATCGTAGATGGGCCAAAATGACCTATGAAACTAGTCATAGTGGGTTACTGCAACCCAGGAGTAATTTGGACCAAGACTCTGTTCCATCAGTTCTTTGAGGTGGGCATCTTAGGGTGGGTACTTCAGACCACTCCTCTGATCCTATGGGAAATGAGTACGAATAGGGGACAACCCATGGAGCTGGGTTCATGTAACCCATGAGACTGAGTTAAGATTATCCTCTCCACACAGGGTATGGTAAACCAATGGGACATGGGTTATCATGAATCCATTATCTTGTACCCATTTAAAGAAACCCATGGCAAATGGGTCCATATAGGGGACAAGGAACGAACCCATTTCCCATAGGTTTCTCGAGCTTATTAGTTTTTACAGTGTGATTTTGACAGATAAAAGGGATAAACAAATCCACCTCGTCGAGATCACCGTCTGCTCGGACGCCGCAGTGCTCGAAAGGGCGGACGAGAAACGTCGAAAATACCAAGCATTAGCAACTGACCTTGCCGCAACCCAGGGATTTCGTGTCAATGTGATCCCTTTCGCTGTAGGGACGCTCGGTACCCTAAAGTCCGTGGTTAGGGAGGTCAACGAGCTAGGCAGTCCGGACAAATGTGAAGGTACTTTTTGAGGGAGGTCCAGAGGGCGGCAATCTTTGGCTCAGCCATGACCATCAAGCGCATCGCGCTCAGTGAGTGTACAGGAACTGGCAGTGGACCATCAACCACCAAAAGGCAGACGCTGCAGGATATGTAGACTCTGACAGGGTTGCAAAAGTGCAACAAGCAATGCACAGCAAGCAAAAAGAGTCTCAACGACCGTCTCTCGCTCGTACCCCACCTGGGGTGCATGACCTGGGCGGTACGGGACCTCGGGTGCACCAAAGCACGCCCAAGGAACCCCAGAGACGAAACTGAAATAATGGATGGTTATTACTTACATTTTTATTCAAGCTGACATTTCCCGGAGCAAGTATTTTATGAATATGGCACCAGGTCTCTGTAACCTTACAACAAATATGATTTTTGGTGTACGTTGCGTGGAATGGTCGGCTAAGATTCTACCACCAGGGGTAGATATAAAATTCAAACAAAAATCACGTACCGGTACTTTCTTCCTGGAGCATGTACTGTTAAAGAACAAACCACATTGTAAATGCATGCTCACTACAGGATCCCAAAAATTGTCTCTCCAAATTTTTTAGATGCCAAATTGTGTGATGATTCTTTATACCACATTAGGGGAAACCGGGGCAAAGTGGAACAAGGGGCAAAGAGAAACAGCCCAAGCAGTGCTATGTTGTCATTACGTTTTTCAGCTCCTTTACTCCAGAAATGTCGGAACCCCTAACTTCCTTTGACGTCTGGGGAGGGGGTGATTCCAAACTTGCTTAAGTCGGGTAACTAACACCTCAAGTGTTATAATCCCCCTTAGTGGTTCTGGGCCTGACGAAGAGAAAAGGCTGAAGGAGTTATCTGAACGAATCGAAACGGTTTGCAATGGTATTCCTGGGATTTGGTACATCGAATTTAGTGTCAATTTAGTGTCAATTGTGTCATTTAAAACTCAATTCGGTTGTTCCCAGTAATGCGCACCCTCCAACATTATGGGCGGTTATAACCGCAAATAAAGACGTTACAAAATAAAGACGTTGTTGTTGTCATTTTCTCTGGTCGTTGTGATGATATGTAGTCGTAGCTAAGAAAGACGACAGATGGCGCTGTAAAAGAAAGACATCGTCAGTCATACTTTCTCACTCTAGACGTTGTGGTGACCTCGAGTCGTAGCTAAGAAGGACGACAGATGGCGCTACACTTTCTCTAGACGTTGTGGTGATCTTGAGTCGTAGCTAAGAAAGACGACATATGGCGCTGCACTTAATCTAGACGTTGTGGTGATCTCAAATTGTAGCAAAGAAAGACGTAAGATGGCGCTGTATCGTTCGTAACACTTCGGGTGTTTTCATCATTCTTCGCTGACACGGGATTTTGACATGTTTGATGTAAAAACACTGAGACGAATTTATAATTTTGTTGTAGTCGTTATGACGATCATGATCAACATCTGGCTGTGATTTATTCCCAGTTCGTCTCTTTCCAATTTGCCCCTTTCTTGTTTGGCCCCTTCCCAATTCGTCCCTTTTCCTGTTTGGCCAATATCCTTGCCTTAATCTAAATAAGGCATGAAGACTTCCCTCCTGACGCTGAAAAATTGAAGTAGCCAGACGGTAAATAAGTAATTTTTATGTAGCATAATGGAACAGGGGAAAATGCGAAAGGGCAAAACAGGAAAGGGGCGAAACAAGAAAGGGGCAAAGTAGGAAAGGGACGACACAGGAAAGAAGCGAAGTGGGAATGGGGCAAATTGGGAAGGGGTGAAATGAGAAAGGGGCAAAGAGGCAAAAGGGGAATAACATGGGGGCAAAATGGGGAAGGGGTTAAAAAATTTTAGCAAATCAAAAAAATATCATGCAAGATATATAAAATATCATCGCGGGTGCATTTGGCCATTTCCCTGACTTTTCTCTTAGCACGGCAAGTTTGACGCCTTGGGATACTTCGCCGGTAAGCAATCATGCAGTGGGATTATTGCCGGAAGGGCTGAAAATTAATGCTATACCTATAGCATAATTTGGGAATGGGGAGATAAGACCAATCCCTACAACTTTTCAAAAGGGAACTATAGTAAATTCTCAAGGACACAAGTAGGAGCTGTAGGCCTAATTCGAGGCTGTCCTTCATTTCGCCAGCTGCAGCGCCATCTGTCGTCTTTCTTAGCTACAACTCGAGATCACCAAAACGTCTAGAGAAAGTGCAGCGCCATCTGTCGTCTTTTTTAGCTACGATTCGAGATCACAACAACGTCTAGAGAAAGTACTAGTATGACTGACGATGTCTTTCTTTTGCCGCGCCATCTGTCGTCTTTCTTAGCTACGACTACAGATGATCACCACAACGACTAGAGAAAGCTGAAGTCTGTCTTCGAATCTTTGGGCAGATCAAGCACGAGAGTGAAGAACCCCGCGTCTGCACCGGAGGTGGCTATCTCTTTGAATCAGATTCGCGTGCATTCGGAACTTCCGAAGGGAACTGCTCGGCAATTTCCGTAGACACTAGCATTTCCCCTCGGACACAATTCCAAGGCAGCCATCTTGAATGCGCAACGATTGCTGCCCGTTTGTGAGAATGGGGTACCGGCAAACAAAAGGCGGCGCTGATCATCAACTCAGTTAAAACTCAGGTGCGCATGCCTTTGCGATTGTTGAACGTCATCAGCCGTCGTGCGTCATTCTGACGTTACAAAAACTGCGTCATACACAACCCATGACGTCGACCATTCGCCTGTCGTTTACGCTAAAATGGTCAACTTTATCGATTAAATTCATCATGTTCCAGCAGAGATTTTTGCTCAAAAGCCATAAGATATATTTTAGCACTTCTGTACTTAATGATAGAAAATTAAAATCAGAACTTGAGTGTGATGTTTTAGTTATATTTGGCCTAGAAACAGGGTGTGCTATTCAGAATTAATTGGAAAATAACAATAGCCTCACTTTCAATGACGCAGTTATGACCGAGTTGATAGTCAGCGCCGCGTCGCGGATTAGGTCTGCCGGTACCTCACTGTGATGCGGTTCGCCTCATCACACAGCAGCACCTACGCTCTAGGTCACACAGAAACGTTGCGTTATTGGATCAATAATTCGCAGATTAGGTGAGATACTGGTACGTTTATATAATAAAAATATGCCTCAACTTATCCAGCAAATAATGTTGAACATCTTAACAGGCCAAAATTCGGAAAAAATAGTCCCACGGTCGGTCACGTGGATTTGTTGATGAACAACATGGCTGCCTTGGACTTGTGTCCGAGGTGAGATGCGCCGTACAGTGGGCAGATTCGCCTCAGGTCGTTCCGAATGATTCGCGTGGAACAAAGTCGTGCACACGTCACAACCTCCCAGGCAAAGCCCATATTTCTATCCAAATTACGTGTGATCTCGATGTACATGTATATCGACAGAAGATTTTCGGAGAATCTATCCGCATCGTCTCGCTTTATTTTCTGCAGGGATCAGGCAGTTTTGAAGAATGTTTTTCGGCGGGGATAGAGCAAACGATTTGGGCGTGATGTTGCTACAGGAGGTACGTGAGCTCCCCAAACATACTTGGGGAAAGACCAGCTGTGTTGATCGGCCTAATATATTCTCGATATTCCGCTCCCCTGAGGCGATGATCTGCCCTGTTCAGGGTCTGGAACTGTACCTCCAGACGGCAAATCGGCTATGGGTTGATTTGTCATCAGGATTTTTATTTCGCCCGGTTAAGGCGTCTTAAGGTACTTGAACGCCCCCTATCCTACGAAGCCATCTACCACCGCTTTAGATTTTATTTAGGTATNGACCATATGCAGGGTTTAATGCATCGCATTGGCTGGGCAGCGCAGTCATCAGCACGACACTACACCAGATCAGGTCTCCAATTTGACACAGGTCATGGCTGTTCCGGTGCATCGAATAATCACTAGGTTGAGTCAAATTATGAAGAGAATTCCGAGCTTCCAAAGCTATACTAACCCCGGCCTTGAAGCCCTCGACCGGCTAGGCGGATGATGGTTTCATGGCTGTTCCGGTGCATCGAATAATCACTAGGTTGAGTCAAATTATGAAGAGAATTCCGAGCTTCCAAAGCTATACTAACCCCGGCCTTGAAGCCCTCGACCGGCTAGGCCGGCCAGTCCGAGGGAATTTTCGACCTTAGTAACGGGCGGCCAATCACGACTCGGTATCCTTGGGGGGGGGGCTTATTTTTCCGTTACGGAGGAGATAACCGGGTGCTTCGTGGTCGTAACTCTACCTGAAGTAACTTCCCTTAGTATAGTTGGGTATAGGGCCTAAGCCGCTTAATTTGGTAGGCTACACGAGTATGCCTGTGGCCGTGGTTAAATGGGTGATTAAGTGTGGTTGGCCGTGGGCACTTTATTTAGGTATCATTACGTGTAAATTTAGCCATCTTCGTGTATAGCGTTTGCATTTGCATTTTGGCTGGCCCTTCGTTATGTTAGGCTTCCAGGGCAGCCGGATATATGTAGCTTATTATTATGTTTACCCCACCTTTCTATAAGGCTCTTTGATTGTGACTCTGTCTGGCAAACTGAGAGGCATGCTTCTTGAGGCTAGGGCGGTAAAGGACACCTGCACACAATAGAGGGAACTGTTCGAGCAGCAGTTGCAATGGCCGACAATGATGGAACCAAGGAACAGACATGACAGATGATCCCTTGAGCCTGTCGCTGCCTTGCCTCTAAGTAGGATAGTGTACTGTATGCATGTACAAGATGTATGTAAATCAGCGGTGAATATAGCCAGGTTTAGAGCATATTGATAAGTTTATCGTTCTTTTCTTTCAATCTGTTCATTTGCTCGTGATACTGCACTTCGCCAACGCCCCGCTTTGTTTGGAAAGGCAAGCCGCGCTGTCAGGCTTGGTACTACGTGGATCTTTGAGGAATTGTGGACGGTCGGACAGTAGGCCTATGTCTTCCAGGGTGCCGTTTCTTAGGCCCTGGGCCTGGTCTTACGGGGTGGTAATTCCTTCACGCCCTCGCCAAGCCCCCAGCGCGGCTTCCCTTTCTTTTTGGTTGGGGTAAGGAATGGGGTGTCTTTGTACAGGGAACGGTGCAAACTACAAGGGATACCGTGGTTCCGTAGATCGGCCGGGACGCGTAGAGCCATCTCTTCCCCACATCTTAATGGCAGACAACGTGCATGTGGCGACACACTGCGTTGGAAACTTAAGCCGCGTTCACACCTAAAACGTTTTCGCACCGTTTTCCGTAGGTCGTTCCAGGGAAAACGCTCCGTCTCCGAACGGTAAAAATGCGCGCATTCACACTAGCTTATATCGTTCTATCCCGAACGATATAAGCGTTCAGACACCAAACGTTTTAACGAAGTGATCCCCAAGAGCGAGTTGAAACTGGAAAGGTCGAGTCAAGGTCATACCCCTGCACCTCCCCTCAATGTCCTCATCCCTCCATATTTCCACCAGTGCCAACTGTTCATTTGGACTTCAGGCAAGTCCTCAATTAACGTTCACAAGTTCATGGCCATTGTGAAAAAAATGACAGGCAAAAACAATGAAGATTGGTGAGAAAAACTGATGAGAAATCTTGAACCAGTAAACATGAATGAAACAGTATAGGAAGAAAGTAGCGATGAGGGAGGGTAAGGCGTGGTTCCTATTTCCAACACCGAACCAGACCGAATCAGAGCATCACGTCAATGAATTGGAATCAACTTCATTTTGCTTTTTAAATGCGAGAATGATAACTTAGAATGAAAAAAAAACTACAGATAAAAATAAAAGGCAGATTTACGTTATGTTATATTTTTAGGACTCTGATACAAGGTAGACCAGTTCATCCTTGCCGTCTACACTACCGTGCTGCATCGACGGCAAGCACTGCAGCGCCACGGCCGTATATCACATCCGCCAGTTGATGCGTTTTCGCTATAACGATATAAGCGTTCAGACGCACAACTTGGGCGTTGGGGCTATAACGTTATAACTAAAACAGTTGGGAAAACGCTAAAATTGGCGTTTTTCTCCGAACGTTTTGAAAGCGTTATAAGAACTCTTGTGTCTGAACAGCTGAATCGTTATAAAAGCTAAAACTGTTTCCCGAACGTTATAAGGCTCTAGTGTGAACGCGGCTTTAGTTATCCAACTCAGTGTGACGTCACGGGCGCGTGATTGCCTACATACCACTTCAGTTGGTTTTGGAATCTGGGAATGGAAGGGGGAGGAAAGGGAGGCACGCAGTTAGTACAATCGTCGGACGGACTACGGAGGGTCAAATTGGGTGTGCTGCCCAGCCACCCGACCATCCACACGCAAAGGCCTATACCTAGTGCTCGCCACGTGAACGTTGGACGCCGCTCCGAGCCCCTCTTCCCCATATCTTAATGGTAGACAACGTGCATGTGGCGACACACTGTGTTGGAAACTTAGTTGTTCTGCTGTATGGTATTCCACCATAAACCACAGAGGGTACCAGGTAAAATGCTTGAAAACAGTGAAGTTTGTCAAGACTCAGATTTTGACTGTGAAGAGACTTCTCCGAAAGTGTATGTTTTCTGTTTTGTCAGGTATTTGGTTTTACCATAAAAAAACTTTTAGTATGATATTCTCGCTCATAATTGCAGACCAACTGCAGCCAACATCAGAAATGATTAGTGTCTATAGTAAACATTTATACATTTATAAATCAGAACATTTGACTCCTCGTTTTTTTTCCAATGCGACAAACTTTTTCTCATTTTCATCCCTTGTACCATAGGAATACCATAGAACCATGGGAAACCACAGTACAATAAATTAATACCATAGCACCATAAAATTCTGTCGAACCATAAATCAATACCATAGAACCATAATATACCATAGTACCATAAATGGGAACCATAAGTACCATAAATTAATACCGTAGTACCATAGAATACAATAGTACCATAAATGGGAACCATAAGTACCATAAATAATACCATAGTACCGTAAAATACCATGGGTACAACAGCAATGATACCATACAATACCATAAATACCATAGGGTACCATAGGATACCACAGGATATCATAAAGTGCCATAGCTATTTTTTAATAGGGCTGAAGTGAAAGCATTTGCTTGCTGTATGAATATCAGCATAAAGGAATCAACCATAAATGTTCAACTGCGAACGATGAACTTACTGAGGGATACACTTCATGTGTTGCCACCAGATGTCTCTCACTGCCTGAATTTTGGATTTACGTAATAGGCACGAGCTTCAACTTTTTTTGTGGTGAAGAGGTGCATGAACCTGTCAACCTGATGCTTTGAATTCCGTTTCTGAGGATAACAGAGAGATTTTCAGGGCAATTTGTGCTCCATGTGCAAATGTACGTCAGCCTATTCAAATGTACACAGATGACCCTGCGCTCACATCGTTAGTGGGGTTCTCATTAATTCAGTCCTTATGTATCATAAGATCAACTAGTCGGAATTCAACAAAATTTGCAGTGAACGTGCAGAAGGGTCTTGCCTGTCATATGGACTAGTCAAAATGCAAATCTGTTGAGGTTTAAAGGGATATTGTCCACATTTATAAAATGCTAAATTTGTAAGTTGAACCTTTATGGTTGATTCCTTTATGATATCAGCCATAATTCTTTCACAGACCTTAGGCTTCATTGTCAGGCTTGTAATTGTTTCTCTCAATTTGTCATACCAGTGGCATGGACTACCGGCGCTCTGACAGCGTTTGGATGCGGCCATTTACCCAACACTGGCACACTATATCGGTTGATAGTCGCTGTCACTATCGCCGGCTTCGCTATCGGAGTTTCGATTCCGTCGGCCCAGATGTAGATAAATTAGTCCAAAGCCTGTTCCCACATAATTGGGCCAGTATGTGACGCACTAGGCCTGCCTATGACACTTGGGGAGTGTCAGCTGATGAGTTGGCTGATTTGCAGGTGTCTCGGGTCAGCGGTGTTGACCAGGAAGACCGGGAAGAATACATATATACGGCATGCAAATCATTTCTCCCGGACGTTCATGGAGCGCGTTTTGGACGCACAGGTCTGTCCAGCACAACGCAAGGCCTACCTTTTTCACTCGATGTAGTTCTTGTCTTCCAGCGTCAGATCTCTTGTTGCAAGGCGACCAGTTGGAATATGTCAGAAGTATACACTTCTTTCCCGTCATCGTGAATGAGACAATCCGCCAATCAGCGGCGCTGAAGGCTGAACACTCCAATTCCGATCGCATAAACCAAGCTTCCGAATAAAAGTTCGATGTGATTTGCGGTCTCAGGACGCCGACGAATATGACAACATTCATTCTGAGCTCGTATTCATTTCCAACAGAAGCTAAAATAGAGGTTAAGATTCTGGCCGAGAAAGAAAACGATAATTTGATATAGATTTCACTTTTTGATTTCGGTTAAGAATATTATGACTTGAAAGATATGTTCCAATGAGATTTCTGGAAAGAGACAGACCACTGCGGCCGCGGCGCGGAGCAACGCATTTTGCATCATTGCTTTTTTTGCCCAGGTGCACCAACACAATACCAATCGCTTCGTTAGGCCCCTATTACATGTACATAGAAGTTAGGCCTACTAGTATACGGTATACGAAAACGCCGGATAACAATGGCGTCACCGTGGTGAATCCGTTTGAAGTCTTGGTTAACTGGCGTTTTCGTATACCGAATAGGCCTACTTCTGTGTAATAGGGGCCTTACGCGTCTCGTCGAGCTGGCTCTGTCACCGCCTGTAGGCTACCATTGTGGTGATTCAAACACAAAATTATTTTATTCGTACGCGATTTTACTCATGCATAACTAATCGTGTAGACTATTTTTGCAGTTGTTTAGGCAAATAGAAGGGGTGACAGCTTATTTCGTAATCACCCGTCACCCCTTCCATTTACCAGATGAACTGCGAATGCGACAAGCACCATTAGTTATGCATCAACGACTTCGCGTACGAATAAAATAATTTTGTGTTTGAATCACCACACTGGCTACGATTACACCGATCGCGATTTCGCAGACGCTGTGTCACGCATGCGAGAAAAGCTTTGTCTGGGTGCAGTGCGGCACGAAATATCAATGGTTTTATCCGCGCGCGTTGAGAATTCTCTCTGATGCAACCCGCAGGCGTAGACTAGCTTTCCATAGGCTAGGGATACACCGAATGCGTTGCGTTGATGCATGCGGCAAAGGCTTTGCTATCACCCCCGCACTGCACACAACGGTTTTCAAAGCATGTGGTGCATGCGTTGCCCTGTCACATGCAATATCGCATTCGGTGTCGCGATATCTCGCGGCGAAAAGTCAACTCAGTGTATTTTATCGAGACGTTTGCACTCCCGCATTTTGGCGCTTGATAGACAAGTGCGAGTGGAGCGACTTTTTTGTCTCCCGTGCGAGAGACCTGCACGCAGAAAAAATCACTCTCAATGGATTTTTTTAGCGCACAGGACAACTCACTTGAATGACATAGGTATAACCAATTAGGCATTGAGACTGTTGCCTCACGTAAAAGACTGGGTTGAGGCATGGCAGCTTACTTGATGAAGTGTTACTCAAGCTGTAACAGTGCATAGAACTTCTAAAGTGATGAAAATGATGGCGGCCATTTTTGTCAGGTTGGGTTTCGACATAGCATCAGTCCTTCCTAGGTGTTACCATTGGCTATGTGTGGTTGGACAGGACACCAGTCTTATCACGCTGGGCGAGGAATACTGAGGCATATATCTAATGCATACAGTGGCATTTTAATCCCGCGGGAAACTATACAGGCGGGCATAAAGAGGAGGTCTTCATTTGATTATATCACACCTGGTCATGTCAAAAAACATCGACCAGGAGAATTCAGGTTGCAACGCCAGCAAAACCAAATATTCGGTTTCGATGTACACACAGCGATCGCCAATGTCAAGAGATCAGGTTGTGATGAAAAAACTACCAACATGTGATAATCGTGTTGTGACGAAAACGCTAAGAATATTTGAAAATCATCCAGTTTTGATGAAAACGCAATGACTGCCAAGCTGAATCCAAGAAAGAACATTCGAAAGCCGATGTAACGTTTCCTAGTCTTGCCCGTACCCCACTGTTTCTGAACAATATTCTAGCACGACCATGACTATTCAATAGGGGAACGCATATCGCAAGCTGGAGTGGACACAATTCATATCAAATGTCCGCATTCATTCCGATTATGTCTGCATTAAATCACGAATTTATGTCCACACTAAATCGACCACCCGCAGCTGAGTTTTTTATGGATATGAAATCGAACTATTTATTTTATGTCCATATAAATTCATATTTCATATCCAAATTAAATCGGGAATTTGTGTCCACAAAAAATCGACCAATCACAGATAAGGACTTTTGAATGGAAGTGAGTGTTCCCGATACTTCCGTCCACAATTCCATCGCTTCCGTCCTATCGAGAAATTGGAAGTCTGTGACACTTTACACCGTGCTGTGACAAGAACACAACCGTCGCCAATTCTTATACGAAGGGGTGAGAGCGAGAACAACCTAAGTGCATTTTTTAAATTTTACAGGAGAAGCAAAAAACAGTTTTTTGCACATAGGTCGTTCTGGCTCTGAAGAAATTATTTTTCTTTTATTTTATCCAAATGCTAAGATATAGGCATTTTATGCTGATTTGATAAGAACAAGAAATATTTTTGCTTCTTCAAATCACTCTTAGTTACCGTTTAGAGTTTCTAGGGAGCATGCAAAACACAAAAGACTGTTGGGACCCACATAGGCTGTTCTGGCTCTCAGCCTTTTTTTTACTCCAATTTCACCCAAAAGGGGGCAGTACTTCCACATGAAGCTGTGCTTGTTGAACAGAGCTCTTTTCAAGCTTCATTTTGATATATCAGTTCCAAAACAACCCAAGTGGCACATAGGTTGTTCTGGCTCTGACCCCTTACGAGAGGGACTGATCATCACGTGACGAGGTCGAGGTGATTGCCAACGTAGCCAAACACGATTAGATTTTAGACTGAGTTTTGAGTGTTCGATTTTTTCTTATCATCGTGTATCTGCGGATAGAAAATATCTAATGTCGACATCCTGGCGATTATTTCATAATTTCTTAAACAAATGACTTAAAAAAGGTGAAAGACAAATTGAAAAAGCTGGTGAATACCTGTCGATTTCGTTTGAGCCCCTGGATGAATATGTGTAGAATCCTGACCACAGAAATATTTTCTAGGTGTGGAATAATGTCCGAACTAGTGTCGACCGCTGACCGGGAGGGGGTACAGAGATTCAACGTTTCGTCTTTTTATCACTGGGCAATGATCGAGAGCTGCTAGAGTACACAGTACATACCAAGTGATGAGAGAAGCCTACATAGTTCATACCGAAGGCGTAATTCTTTCTAGCACTTGATCATGGTTTTCAGTCTGCTTGGTGTCCACTCCACTTTGACAGACGGCAAAAGTCGCCTGATTAAAACATGAACGCACGTCGAGAATCATTTTGTACAGTTACAAACGATCTGATTATGAAACATGATATCATGAAGATGCCTGTGTTGCAAAATGAATGACGTCATTGTCAACTGACTATATTCAACACAAAATCGACTTCTTTGCTCAACCTTTTGGATCTTGTCAATAAAGGTTGAAAAAGAAAGCTTTTGTATTTATCATATACCCGAGTACAATCATAAAACCACACGAGTGGGATTTCCGAGGTAGCAGAACACACGAGTGGTGATCTTTTGCCAGGAACCCCCGAGACCGAAGGTCGGGGGGTTCCGGGCATCATATACCACAAGAAGCGCAAAAAAATGACAAAAAGGCCCCACCGATGCCACTTGTATCAACGCACGCATATCCGCCATGTCAGAGCACTGTTGTTTTTGTATTAATGCGCGAATGTTGATGGCCACGTCTTTCCAGGAAGTGAGCCAAAAGGCCTCGCGAAGCCCCTTAAATCAAAGCTTATTAGTTAACAGAGGGCGTATCATATCAGTGGGATGATACGGAACGCGTATCACACCCCGGATCATGATGGTGGTCGGAGCGGACATCCCCCTTCGATTTCAGGCGATTTGTAGCATATTAGTCGAACAGTTCTTGTATTATTGAACATGAATAATTCGTCCACGTCGATTTCGTTAGTTTTTGTGCGGTGTTTTTGACGAAAAATGCTGCGGTCCCAGGCGATACCGCGGAACATACTGTACTCGGGTATATGATAAAGTATGTTCCGCGGTACCGCCTGGAACTGCAGCACTTTTCGTCAAAAACACAGCACAAAAACTAATTAAATCTTAGTGGACGAATGCTGGCCGTCCTAAAATCACATTTCATGTTCAATAATACAAGAACGTTACGACTAATATGCTACAAATCGCCTGAAATCGAAGGGGGATGTCCGCTCCGACCATCATGATCCGGGGTGTGATACGCGTTCTGTATCACCCCACTGGTATGATGCGCCCTCTGTTAACTAATAAGCTTTGATTTACAGGGCTTTGCGAGGCCTTTTAGCTCACTTCCTGGAAAGACGCGGCCGCCTCACTCCGCAGGGCTCACTCCATCAACATTCGCGCATTAATACAAAAACAACAGTGCTCTGACATGACGGATATGCATGCGGTGATACAAGTAGCATCGGTGGAGTATTTTTGTCATTTTTTGCGCTTCGTCTGGTATATGATTATAAAACCACACTCGTGAGATTTCCGAGGAAGCAGAACACACTCGTGATGATCACACGTGATGAGCACACGCGTGATGAACACCACTCGTGTGTTCTGCTACCTCGGAAATCCCACTCCTGTGGTTTTATGATTGTATCGCAGAGTCATCAGTGAAGCCATATCTTTGAAATTATATTCACCTATGATGTATGATATTGCCAAATTGAACTCCTAGCGACATGTGCATTTGATTTGCATTATCAATTAACGAAAAAAACATTGAAATAATGTCTTCAATGAGGTAAAAAACAATTCTGTAAACAACACTTTAGGACGCAGTCGAATCGGATGATAAAGAGTTTTCGCAAAGCCCTCAAACCCAGAAACGCGCGCCTATCCCATTGTTCGAAGAGAGTATTTTTTTTAAAATATCATTTCAGAAGTTCAAGCTCCACACAATATTTGGCGACATTAACGATATGAAGGAGGAAATCGGAGCTCCCGGAGGAAACCTACGATGTCGAAGAGAGATCGTCCTATCTACCATATAAATCCACTTGCACGACCGGGGATCGCCCCGTGACCTCACTGGTCGCAGTCGCGGATGTTTCCACCGCCCCACCCCGACAACTCGAGAGTATCGAACAGAAGCATAGGCGTTCGCTTCAGCGTTTCAGAAGACACGACTACTTCGGGGTTTCCAGGACACGTGTGTTGCACAAGGCGCATGAATATACAGTAAACTCGAGTTTAAACCACCGGTTCATTGTCTTGTTCATAAGCACATCCACAATCGAAATGGGAGTGAATAAAACATAACAAGTATTATGCGGAATGGGTGGGAATCGCTACTCCAATCACAACCCCACACTGGAATGAATAGTTGGTTATAAGGCGTAGGGTGAAACTGACCCTTGTCTGATCCAATTCTGTTTGTGGCCTCATATACAGGGTGGAAATGGATTTTAGGCTTCAACTGATCAGTTGCGTTTCAATCCAGGCCTGCCAGGCCTTCAGCCACCGATTCCAGCCATTCAGCATAACACTTGTTATGTTTGTTCACTCCCATTTCGATTGTGGGTGTGCTTATGAACATAATGAACCGGTGGTTTAAACTCGAGTTTACTGTATATACATGTATACTAATTTTTGACCGTTTCACCCGCACGTTTAAGGTGCTACCAGTATTGCTTTGATATTTGATATTTTCAGATAAGTTGCCATATTGCCGACTGAGCAACACGGAACAAGTCTTATTTCATGCCTGCTTATCCAAGGACTGGACTATGTTAAAATTCTTAGGCTCAAGTGTCCGGCTAATTAAAATATCACGAAATTTTGATATATCAAACTTGATAATTTGAAAAATCTCTGCCTGTGGTAGAGGTAGAGGCATGATATCACCTATGTTATTGAGGATGCCCCTTTTGATTATGCAGTTACCTTGATGATCAGAGGTCAAGTTCAAACATGAACAAGGCCACGCTTATGTGTGACCACAAAACAATACAACATGGCCAAGCAATATTATTCCGATAGGAAAAAGGACAATGAGCATAAAAAACAAGTCGGGAACCACTGACATCGTCAGGATGTAATCTTGTTCACTTTGTTACAACTACCCAACGCCTGGATACACAGACAAAGGCCAAACAAATTATCTATACTGTGCCCGTCCAGGACAAACAAATGAGAACATAACTTTTATTTCTTTTCTGAAATATGACAAAGTGCACACATATATTATAAAATTTGAGGCATAATTCAGGATGATCAAATTTGACGCCACAAGACTCCACTCAATAAGTGCTCGGTTTTCCATTTGATTGGTCGACCTCGACATATTCATGATTTGAAGAGTATTCCAGACAAAGGCATATGGTGCCATAGTAATGAAAAATGCAAGTGACACAACGACAACATTCACTGAAATCTGCCTCATTTGACGGGTGTCGGATTTTGATTGAATAGCATCATCCCTTGTTGCTTTTCGTATCCCGAATAAAATGAAGATGTTGATGAAAGGGATTAAGACAACGGGTAGAGTTGAATTGACGTTTACAATCCAGAAAGGAAAGCTTGCATATACCCAAGCTTCTGTACCCTCCCGGCTGTACATGCAATATCGTGTAAGCTTACCATGTTTCACATAAGTGTCCGTCCTATAGACATGAAATGCAGGGGAAAAACTACAAAACGCGAATATTAGTAATGAAACAAGAATAATGGACCTGCGCCGAGCTGTCACTAACACAGCCACTTTGTGTGGAAACCAGACAGCTATAGAACGTTCGATACCGTATGTGACGATGATAAAGGCCGACATAAAGGAGAATGTGTTCCATACGAATATTCTGAGCTGACATCCTAAATCAGATGCGCCAGTCGGAATGTTAATTCTACCATTAGTGATAAAAAACAAACCGTTATGGAGCCAGGTTTGAAAGCTCATGAGGAGATTTCCACTGTCTGCAGCCGCCAATGTTACCAAGTAAGCACTTGTTGCAGAATTCCGCTTTCTTTGACGAATAAAAACCGCAATGGCCAAGATGTTTCCTCCCATTCCAAGGAAGATGACAACCAAAATGGCGTAGGCACTGAAGTATCTGGTAAGTAGGGAGAGGAAGGTAGGTGAAAATTCTGCGGTGATTTCTGTTGCCATGGCGTTATCGCGCTGACGAAAACAAAAGAGTAAATCAATGACACCACACTGAGATCCGTAGAAGGTCCGCGAAGGGCAACTCAGCAGATATACATTCAGCTCTAAGTTACCCGCATGGATACAGAGAGTAGAGTAACAATAGTGGAGTAGATTCTTTTTAAATATCTTCCTTCAGAAAACAATACGGTTGCTGCAATTTGATAAGAGCAGTTAGAAAGAAAGTCGACACCTCAAAGATTGCGCAGCAAAATCTTGTTTAACAAGCTGATATAAGAATATCTAACAAATGAGAATTATCGAAATCTCATTGATCTAATACATGATATCCATCAGGTGCATGGGTGTTTGGCGTATGATGTTCGGTCTAGTTTTCTTCATTCGCTATTCAGGGAAAGTCTTCTTCATGTCCTATTCAGTAAACTTCCAAACTTGTTGTGATCACTTTTCACTGCACTTGCAACCACAATAGAGTTGTCAGTGGATGCAATCAGCTACATGAATCTTCGTAGAACGAATGCTCCGAGCCGTGATTAAGCCGCTTGCTGATTCGGTCCGGAGGGTAATTGCTAAAAAATGAATCGTTGCAAAATTAGCCGCTCCCGGCGTTTTGTGTGTTATGACATGATTTTGGATTTTCTGAGCATTTTGTTCAAAGGGATGATGGGAAATCAGGTGAGGGGATGCACGAAACGCGTAGAGGTCAGAGGTCAGTCGCTTACCTTTATTTCATACATCCAGGCCCCGCTGCAGTGTATCGCTTTTTCCTTCTCCATACAAGTTCCTTTCTTTTGACTCAGCTGACATATTAAATGTCTGCCATTGTCGAAAACGTTTATGGTTGAAATTCCAGGCTTACTGGAATTTGCGCAAAATCAAAATGCGCAATGGGAAAATGCGCAAAGGGGAGATATCATTATTCAATCATTAAAAATAGACTTCCGTTCGAATCTCGCCAATCACGTTTCATGTCCCATGGACCCGAGACGTGATCATCATTCTGAACGCTTATACGAGTACATACGGTTACGCGTCATCAGTCCATTAACTTTTGGTACACAATCAAATTTTTCATCCTCATTTTCTGAATATGCTCAATAAAGGCCTACATGAGGGTTTCATACACTGAAGCCCCAATAGGCCCGGAATTCCGAATAAAAAATGGATCAAAAAATTAATTACGAGGCATAGTTACGGTTCAAACTAGTGAGTGAACTCGCCCACTCTCGGGGAACCCCCAAACACTCTTCTAATCTGCTTTTGTTTTGGCGTGGGAGTTTGTGTTCATCCATTACGGTACACACACAAGTACTGACGCAGGCCTAACTCGTTTAGTGAGCCGCTTCGCGCAGTTCACTGTATTGTCACGAGTTAATATCGATCCGCCAATCAGAGTGCGTCTCAACGTAATGCATGCGCCCTTCTGGAAATCCCAAAACTCGAGGCCAGGCTACCCACACAATGCTACCGAAGGCGGGAGAAAGCCTGGATCGAGGTCAATTCTGTTGCGCATTTTCCCATTGCGCATTTTGACTTGGCGCAAATTCCAGTAAGCCGAAATTCCAGGCTGAGGTGCAAACACAGAACTGCACATTACATCAGCAAACCCGGTAGCTGGGTGGAAGGTTGATGACATTCAACATGGATGCTAATGGCAAGGACATGCATGAAAAATGTGATTAGTTACCCCATAACTTAATATCTGCAAATATCTTTTCAAAATTTCCAGCGTTTATCCTGTTCCTTGCACAATTAAATGCACAGTTAATCAAAGTGCCCTGCCAACGAAGCTTATGACGTAGGCCTACCGGTATACCCTAAATCAAAAGTAAATGCACACTAATGAACTTGACACAGCGCGGCCAAACCTGCCGAGATCGCCCCATTCCCATAGTTCAGAAGGTCACCTCCTGAGGTCACCACTGCAATGAAAGCGCCGAACGACGTAGGCCTAGACACTGCAGGGCGCAGAATCTGGCGGGGGGGGGGGGGTAAGTGATTAATGCGTGGGAGGGCGCTAGGTCTGGCTAGTTTACCAAGCCTTGGCGCCGAGGTGATGTAATCAGGGAGGGTATCTGATTACAAGGGTATCTGAATGGGGCGTTTGACAGCAGCGCCTAGCTCATTTACCAAGTCTAGGCGCTGCCGTGATCTAAGCAGGGATGGGTATCTGATGCACGCGCCACTGGCGGCCTCTGGCAAAAGATTGAAGTTGTGTAAAATAGTACTTATTAAAACTGATGGTGTGCTCTTTAATTGATGACGGCGACGGTTATAAGTGGCTAAAAGTCAAATGTAAGGTAGATTCTGAATTATTTGAAGCCAGCGCGCCAAGAAACCATGCTAACTTGAGTTCCCTGATCTCACGGTGTCACTCTCCAGTGAGGACACTATTCCTAGCAAATGCCTATTTCTCAGAACGTTGGCGATGGATTTACTTCAAAACTTACACATGATTGGAATTAGGTGGCCGGCATCTCGGAGAAAGCCTGTGGAGTGACACAGGCCGTGATCATACCTGAAATTTGTCGCATAGTCCCTCGCACGGACATACGGCAAGGGACTACCTTAGATGCCAGTAAATGCCACTTATAACGATCTTCGTTAATGTTTGGCACTGTGAAATCGGAGCAGACAATCCGAGTAGACCAACACAGACATTTAGTACCGGTACAGTAGGCCTACTTCATCGTTATCACTGCAGCGCCACCGTCGGATGGCGTGTGATGTGTGGGGGCGTGCACGCATTTGCAAAGGCTGCTGACCTAGTAGCCAGCCTTATGCTAATGCGTGTATATCAGGCTAGGCGTTCATGCTGCTAGGCCTATCGCCTGCCTAACGTTAACCCTTTTGCGGCCGGATTAATTTGAGCAAGACGGCAACGTCGCCGATTAGGTGTGTGTGTAGGGGTGGGGTGG
>NMRB01000524.1:273304-292032 GCA_002633025.1 Notospermus geniculatus
GGAGAGTAATCACGCCTTAAAGGAGTTAGACGCCGAAGTTGTAATCAAGCTGGTTTGTTTACAAATATGGTCGGCAAACTAGTTTTATTCCTTCGTGCAGGTGGCAGCACCCGTGATCGTTAGACTGGTTCCCGGTCCTATGCAACTCACTCGCGATACTTCACGTCAGTACATATCACCGACAATAGGTGGCAGCACCGCAGGCGTCCGTGGATAGAGAACCAGTGAGTGAGTGTTTACAACTTCGGCGTCTAACTCCTTTAAACAATATGCAAAGAGAACATCAATTGGGCCGAGTGACTTCGGCGTCTAACTCCTAATAAACAATATGCAAAGAGAACATCAATTGGGCCTAATGTGTGTGGTACAGGCCACTCTCGACAAACGGCGAGTTTGCCCGAAAAGGGTTAAAGATTGGCAAGGTGACAAATACTTAGGCAGAATTGGATTACTTCCACACAACTTTAATCTCTGGCGCACAGGCCTATTTCTCTGGCAGGCATTATGGAACAACACAGCGATCATTGTAAAGCCTGTAGCCGCCATCCTCCCACAGCCGGGGTTTTTACCTCGCTCCTCTTCATCCGCTCACACAGATCCCTGCTGGAATAGGACATCCAGTGAATCTGGTGTAGCTGTTCCATACTCCAGTTGCACTCCCTGTAGTGGCAGGATAACTTGGAGAATGACGAATTTCGTGGTTTTACCCCGTTTGACCTTAAAGTTTTGTGCTTTACAAATAAATCACTTACATATTTCCAAAAGTGACTGAATTAACACCCTAACACCCTAAAAATGCTGCATTCTGATTGGGCAATAGTTTTCTGACCGCCTCATGCTTGCCTTGGAGGGCTTTGTGTGGAGTGTATGAAGAGAAACGAGACCAAAGCCCTGCTGTGGGAGGATGGTAGCCGCCAGCAGCAGACGAACGACTGATTGAATTACTGAAGAATTCGTGTGTGCATATTTGTTTGGAAACTCCCTTTACGATGGAGGCTGAAAATCTGCAGGAGACAAGTCAGGTGCCTGCCATCACCTGCCTGTTTTTTTGGCTTTTTAGCCCGCTTGGCCGCAAGACCCAGCAGGGCTTAAGCTGTGGTTGGGGTCATTGAGTGGTGGTCTGTCGTGCGTCAATCCGTACGTAAGTACGTACGTCCGTAAACTTTTGGTTTGTTAGCGCTCTAGCGCCTTTATTTTTTGACGAATCTTTTTTTATATTTGGTGGGTGTATATATGGGCCTAAGATCTAGGTCGAGTTCGATTTTGAGCACGGTTGGATTCCTATTTTGGCCTCCAGGGGGCGTTTTGTGAAAAATTTCAAAGGGCTATATTTTGATAATGGTTTGAAATGTTGTGTTAAAACTTTGTACGCATGTACTTCTAGGTTATAGCAACTTACAGACAAAACTTCGGTGAAATCTGATTCTTTACTTAGCCACTAGGGGGCCAAAACCAAAATCATGGAAAGTGCTATTTCTCCCTAACCGAGAGATGGATTTTTGTCAATTTTTTTTCATGGGTATATCTAATAAGGATACATACGATATAGCACTCGAGTTTTTAATTTGACCTACTTTTCAAGTTCACAGAGGTCAAAGTTCGCCTGAAATCGGCTCTTTTTGTAATGGTTTTCCCCTATTGCTTTGAAACTTTTGCACATATCTACCTCTAGGCTGTAGTGTAACAACTCGGATGATGTTCGGTAAAATCTAATTCTTGACTTTGCCACTAGGGGCGCCAAAACCAAAAAAAACATAAAGCGTTATTTCTCCCTTGGCCATCACCATGCTTCAAGCCAAGCGGGCACAATGCCATTGGCACTATTTTTTTCATTACAACTCTCTAATCCACATATTCAGCGTGCAAAAAGTGGACTAAATACTACTTCCGACGTTGACCACGGCTCTTTGTCATCATTTTGAAATCGTTTTATAAGCGTTCATTTTCATGATTTTGCCCTCAGGCTGGTTCAGTGTCAGCCACGTTAACTACTAATTCCATCCTCTACCACTGATGGCAGCAGCTACCAGCCATACTGTAGAAATTCTATGAAATCGCACATGTGTTCACTGCCAAAGTTAAAGGCCCAGCAGCGGTGGCGTTGACGTGCGGCGAATCGCGGAACTGACGCAGGCTGGCATGACGTTACGTCGTCTTTTTCTGCACTGTGTGAATATTTTCCCAAATTTCGATTGAGCAACTTTTGCTTTTTGTGACAAGTATTTACGGCCTCCAGACTCCTTTTGAGACAAAAATTGCATATTTTGGATGAAATGCATTTCTTGCAAATGTTTGAATCTACGAAAAATGTGATTTCTTGTCGATCATTTTATCCGAACCAAACCAACGTCAATTTAGAGCCTGCTTCCGAGCAGAGTGTTTTTTTTCCTGATTAGAAAAACTCCAAAGAGCAGCAAAGTTTCATGGCATTCTTCAAATTATATTTGGTTCTGTTTTCCGATCATCTCAGATTAATTCATTCTGTTCTATTTAAATCTACCCAGCCGACCTAATGCGGTTTGCGAATATTTTGTCTGTTTATATGACCTGGTGAGCACTAGTGACTGGTGAAACTTCATCAATCTCGTACCCAGATCTACCTCATCCGAGGATATCTCTGGAAAGGGCTGCGACCTGACCAAAATTTCTGGTCAACCGCTGGCAGCGTGCCAAAATGTCTGTTTCCCACAATATTTCGTTCTTCGATGACTGAAAAATATCATAAATGCCTAAAGAGTCATATAATACACCCAAAACACGAAGTTGTTTGAGTATTAGAGCAATTTCAAACGAATAGTTTAGTTGGGAACATCATGCCGCGGGTGCCAGCTCAGTGTGATTCGCCTCATAAATTAGTATATCGCGCATGCGCAGTATTCCTGAAGTCGTCAGCCCTTTCCAGTGGTGTTGTAGGAACGTAAACCCACTGGGGACGAGTTTGAAACTTCATTGAGTAATCAAAGACAACTGCATTGGTAGCAGGTACATGTATTTCAATCAGGAGGGATTTGCAGAAGCCCTGGGAAATGAAATCATCAAGATTGAAAGTATGTGAACATGGTATAGTGATTTCCAATATTTGAATATACGGCGAGTAGGCCTATATTTGTCAGTGATTACACTAAGGGACCTTCTCAAAATAAATTTGAAGCCTAAAAGATGTTTTTTTTATGAAGTCGTAGACTTCATATTGCTGGTGGTGTGGCCTGAATCGTGGCGTCTGTCGCTCTGTGTCTGGGTAACCTCGTTCCTCTGGCTTACAGCTGTGTAATTTCCGAGGGCCCAATGCACATCACTAACACCTGGAGACGAGGCGGGTTTTCTGAACCAAATTACAGCTTTTGGGATTGTGTACATCCGCTGTTATAATAAAGTTCCGGTTTGTGGGTCTCAGATGGTGACCGTCCTATCTTATTTTTATCATTCTGTCAACCATACATTTTTATTCAATAATAATAAAGGAGGTTTTTGTATTTTTGCCGTTGTTACTGAACTTGTAACCTGATCCTGGTTTCGTCGAATCCGGCGCGCACGTATACAATGTAATACAACATGGCGACAGATTCCAGGAGCGTCGAAGTGGTGCGATAATTCAGGACAAAACTACCGCGGTGTGTTTGATAGGCCTACAACGTTTGAACTATTCGGGGCATGTAGGCCTACCGTAAATTGTTCACTTCGTCATATCTAGGCCTAGGTAGGCTAGATATTTCGTGGATACCTTAAAGAGAATCCTGTCGCTGCACTGTCAGCCAGCTGGCTATGTGCATGATCGATGTGGGCTAGGCCTATGTCTGTGTGTGTGTAGTACTGCTGTGCATCTGTACATTGGTGGAGTGCATGTACATGTAGGCCTATATCACATAGGTACTATAGGCCCTACATTTGTCAGAACGTCCACGGCGGACTTCGGTCAGAACGTCCACGGGTCTTTTGGTCAGAACTTCCACGGGATCGTCCACTCTGACTCAAGCAAGGTTGACAAAATTTAGCCTACTCAAGTTTGACAAAGATTTATTAAAGGAATTTAGATTGATACCGGTACTAGAAGTATTATCGATTGTTGAGATGCCATGCTAGCCAGCTCTATCTGTGTTAGTGTGTAGGCCTACATGCCAACATGGTCACGACTGTTAGAAGTCAATGCTTACAGTGGAAAAGGTCCGGAACGAAATTTGATTGGTTGCTGCCGTATCCCCCTACTATATAAAGTAGAGCTGTGAGCTTTCAAGTTACTCAAGTTACTACTTCTGCCATCTATACATTCTTTGCTTAACTATTCATGACCAGATGACACAGATTATAGGTTCACCTGAGTCCTACTGCTTATTTCGGTTTATAACCAGCGGTAGGCCTAGGTCACTGGCTCTGAGACTGTCTGAAATGCCCGGGGGGGGGTCACTCCCCATAAAGTGTGTTGCACATCAGTGTACTCAACTTAGCCCCTTTCAGCTGGTAACAGCAATTTTGAATCCCCACCCCTTTTGGCTGGGTACTTTTCAATCCCCACCCCCTAAAGCTGGGAACTCTGCAATCCCCACCCCTAATGGCTGGGTAATTTGAAAGACGTTTCAAAGGGCTTTTTGCAGGGGGAAGAGTGTCTTTTTATGTATTCCCGTGGGCTTTCTGCGGGGTTATGGGTGAAATAGGGGGGCTTATTCGGCCCCGTGCGGGACCCGCCGATGCGGCTCGAAAAACGCCCCTTTACCCGCAGTTTTTGGTACGCTGATGTGCAACACACTTTATGGGGAGTGACTCCCGGGCTGAAATGGTACTTGCTGCATCTGCCTGACACAAATCATTTGCACCCAATTTGCACCCTTGGGGCTATACTTTCGCCCCTGTTTGGGGGTTTAATGATGAAGTCACAGAAGAAGAATGATGTACAACAACAAACATGCCACAGGTAAGCCATATGCATGAATGATGCAAGGAAGTAAAAAAACACCTTAAGGGCGAGCCATCATTGTGAATTTTCATATTGCTTCAATCCAGGCCCCTCTGAGAAAAGCAACAAAGACACCCCGAGTTGACTGTTTTTATAGTCCAATGTGATCACTGTGCTTTATAGACACGGAAAATGAGGAAAGTTCCAAGGATTACAGCGTAATTACATTACATAATCGTAAACAATGAAATTCAGCAAACACGAAAAACAGGTACAATTTTCTTGGAGAGGAAGCATGTAAATGACACATTGAAGGTGTGGCAACAATGTCACAAATCCATAGAACCTGGGGTGGCGAGGGTGTCCTGACATGCTCTTCATGTACACCATACACGCTCAGTACAAAAAGGACAACCAGGAAGTAAAATCCAAATCCAATATGGCCGCCCTGTTTTGGAAAAGCTGGCTGCACGCATGAAATTCACATGCCGAGTATTCTATACCTGTTGAAAATATTGCTGTCAAAATGGGTGGACTAAATAGAAAAAAACTCGAACTTTATGATCCACTTGTCGTTTGATCCTCAAAATGTACCATTTCTTGGAAAAGTGTACCGATTACTAGTCTTTTGTTTCAACTTATTAGCTAATTAGTGCGTTCCAAGATACACCCCATTCAATTCCTTTTGACTTATAGACCACGCAGGTGCCTTCATTTCCGTCATATATCTTGTACTCTAATGGTATTTTGACATTTTTTATTTACAACGCCTGGCCACGTTTCAAAAATTGAAAACGTTGGCTCGCCCTTAAACAGGCCTACGGAGGGTACACTACCACTTGCTATACAATAAGGCCGCCGCCTATAGCCTATCCCCCTACTATTTAAAGGACCGCTCTGAGCTTTTAACTTACTACTTCGGCCATCTATCCAGACAATTTAAAAATGGGCTTATGCATGGGCCATCATAGGCAGATAGGGCCTACTCACACAGGCCTAAAATAGGGAGGTTTAGAAATCAAACAAAATCACCATCAACCGAATCTAGGCTAATAAAATACTGTGGTGTCGGAGTTACGCCGGACAGGCTCCATATCCGCCCATTTTGCTATTACCATATAACATGGTCACGCCGTGACCCACGATTGGTTCTGGGGAATTTGGGGTTGGCTCTGCGTCCTAAAATTGTGGTGTGGGCCTGCGGGTTTATGTAAGGCTGCGCCTGCGGGTTATAATGTAGGCCTGTTGAACCGCCCCCAATCCGGCGTAACTCCGACACCACAGTATATGCCTCGCGCAGCGAGGCTTCAGGGCTCGTTAGGAATATAATAGGAATTCCCTCAAACATTAAGCCAAGCACGTCGAGGCATTCAAAAGAAACCATAGTAGCGAGACGCACATAGAGTATAACTATTGGCTGCTGCCAAATATGGCAAACAATGGTTAAAAAACAAAGCAATCAACAGTGAGATTTTGGGCGAACGAACTTTGTGATAACTCCGACTGACACCGGCTATACGACGATGTTTATCTGCAGCTGGAATTTTCTTCTTCATGATGACGTCATCATTGTTCGGCAAAGTTATTCCAAGATTTACCAAATCGCATCGATTCTCTTGCGTCTAGCCAAATTGCCTGAATTTGCAGGAATTTTTGAGGGCGAAGTTTCACTTTTCTCAGGTGAGCATTATAAAATGAAGATAATATGAACGTCTTGCAACAGATAAACATGCCTAGAACAGTTTGAGCCTATTGGTAATCTAAAGTTCGATCTGATGACTTCTTCCAAAAATGCATTTGAAAGTGTGAAAAATTTGCAGTGGGCTCGTTCTCGCTGGTTGGTACTAAATCGGGGACCCGGAAGCGGCGTGGCATCTGCCATGTCGGCTGTCAGTTGATAAGGCGTCCACTCCATCCATGTCCCAGGATTGGAGTAGAGTAGAGGAGATAACTGTTCAGTTGAATACTTTGAGAGCTAGGCCCAATCCCACGTCTGGACTGAAGTGACACACATGATTATTGTCACTAGGCCTACCGGTAGGCCTAGGCCTACGTGTGTGTGCGCAGCGTGGCCGTGGTCTCATAAAATGGGCTAGGCCTAGACTGGTGGCCCTTCTCCAGTCATTAAAATATAATATATAGAAGGCCTCCTATGCTACCGGTACCGATAGACCACCAAAACCCATTCACTAAATCAGTTTCCCTTTTTCAGTACAGTGAGTACCGGTGTATACGTAGGCTATGTCCAGCTTCACTCGGAAGGTTGGGCGGGGGGGGGGGGCATAGGCCCGCTTTCAAAGAGTCATATGGGAAACGGAATAAGACTGTGACTCCAAAACTTCACATATTAGTGTTCCATATTCCTGAGTTTGCTGCTAGATGGGGATCCGTTGGGATGTTTACAGAGTCAGGTTTCGAATCAATTCATAAAAATGTCAATGCAATGTGTAGGGAATTTTGTCAAGTTCGTTGTCGGAGGCAGAGGGCCTCTTTGGTATTTCGAGAACATTTCCTGCATTCCACAGTCAGTAAGGACAAGATCACCCCTCCAAAAAAAGACTTTGTGTTCTTGGCTGTGGGGGGCGGTATGTCAAAGGTTTTTGTAGAATCTGTAAAGCGCCACAGCCCACATGAATGGACATTGGGTGATTTCAAAGTTGGTTTTGATGCTGGTTTTACAATGCTTTAATGCATTGTAAAACCGGTGTTAAAACCAACTTTGAAATCACCCAATGACATTTTTCTGAACTGTTCTGAAACTTAGATTTCCATTCCTGTTGGGGGAATTTGATTAGAATGTGAACTCCTACATGTATGCTCTTCTGGATGGGGGTGAGTGTGTAGATCATCTCTTGGCTCCCTGCTGAGATGATGGGGGGATTAGGATATCTTGTGTCGGCCCATGTTAAAGTTTGTGATTAAAATGGAAAATAACAACCATTCTCAAGAATGTTTTGATTATTTATTTATAGTGCTAGTGATAGTACAAATTGGTGTCCGGGTTTATTTCTACCAGAAACATATTCCCATTCCAAGTTGTCTGTGACAGCACAGATGCCTTTCCAGTTGAGTGTATTTCTCTTGGGGGGACTTTAGGACAAGATGCCGGAGCTCTAAACCTAACTCGCTCGATGTCCCCAGTAAGGAATGTCTGGGTGCTGGCTTCAGGATGCTGTGGTTTCTGACATGCATGTATCTGCGTCTTTGTCTTCCTCCTCTTCGGATGAATCAGGCTGTCTGACAGCTCTGATTCCGACGACACCACTGCAATGTAGAAAGTTCGATTCAAACAAACCGCCTCGATGAAGAAACCAAAAAGCCATTATTAGGTGATATTAAGAGAGAAATCTGATCACCATTTTCTACGACATTGCCAAATTAGTGAAATGTGTGCCTTAATCATAACAATTTTACCTATTGGATTGGCTTTGCTCCCTTCTGCCATTGTGCCAAGAAAGTGCTGTAGAACCAGTGTCCAACTTGTGACATCTCTCATATTACACCTGAACGAGGCCACGCAAGCTGCAACCCCTCCAATTAATGGACCGAACCAAAATCCGACCGTTCCTGGACAAGCCAACCAATCAAATCGACAGGTGTCATGAATCAACCATCAGTAAGAGGGGCGCTGATCTATAATTTATGAAATCTATGAAAATCATAGCGTGAAACCAGTTTTAAGGAAATATTTGTACATAAACATGACATCAGCCGATTTGCATGGAGTTTTTCGTGATGTTTAATACTAAGTGCACTCGCTTTTGGAAACCTTTACGGCGTCCCGCCGACCAGGCTCTCCGACTGTTCCACTTTTCGTTGCAGCCGTTGACTGCGCCAAATTAGCTACGTCACCGTACTATTTTAGGAGGGCTTTCCCCATGTTGTGGCCGTTCTCCGAAAGGTGACGCCTCTATAGCAAATTCCCTTTCTAACAGTCGTGTGGTGTAGGCTTGCCTAGCTATTTATTGTACGTTGGTGGAGTCAATCGTCAGCTGTTCACCAATGATATTACTCTCTCGTCTCACACTCAGGACACAATGTAGGCCTATTAAAATAAATAGTAGTCCTACTGGGGTAGCAGATTATGGTATACTTCTGGTAGGCCTAGGCATTTGACAAATGACTATGTTCTATTGTTTTGTGTAGGCCTAGACCTTTACAATGGCATGGGCTTGTCTGCGGTGCTCATTATTGTGGTCTCGCAAAATCTTTTCATTTTTTCAGGTCTTCATCATTATTACTATCCACACTTAGGTCGGAACTGGCTTGGACTTGAAAAGTGTCTGAAGAACCGGGTTTTGCAAATGTCGGAGATGACTTGGATTTAATACGGTAGAGGCATAGCGAATGTGATCCAACCTTAACCTACGGTCATACCGAACGCGAATTCGCATGCAACAGGGCAACGCATGCCATTTATGCTTTGAGAGTCTTTGTTTGTGTGCAGTGCGGCGGAATTAAAAGCTTGACGCACAGGACGACGAATCGCGTTCAGTATATCCGTAGCCTTAGTTACTTTCCACCGTACACTGCACGCAAACAAAAGGCTCGCAAAGCATAAATCGCATGCGTTGCCCTGTCGCATGCAAATGTGCATGTGGTAGGCCCCTAGGCTTACACATTAGACTAAATAGACTGTTATATGTATACAATGTAAATTTATTGTTGTTACTGGGTACCAATTCTATTAATAAATTTTCATTTGTTGTTAAATTTTTTTTCAATTTCTCGTTTATTCACTGACATCCTACTGCAATCCTACGCCTACAATACTTCGTCCTTCAACTACTAGGCATCTTCGATATTTTTATCAAAGGCCGATCTGCTCACCATTGCGTTTCATTGCACATCACCCTTCGAGAAATAGACCAGTCCGCGGCATATCCGCTGCCTCTCGAAGAGGAGGCCAATCAGAACTGGTGGTGTAAAATTACCCAGTGGTAGCCGAAAGACCCGATATAAAGTGCAATCATTGGTCAACCTGTTGAGCTGTAACGCAGTGGTGACCAGATCGGCCTTCGATTTTAATATCGAAGATGCTACTTGGCCTATGTTACTATTAAAATGCAGTATCACGTAGCCTACACCACACTGACCATGCTGACAACGACTTCATTGCTGGCCTTGGCCAGCTCTAGTTTCATCTAGGGGGAGGGGGTTTTCATCTAGGGGGGAGGGGGTTTTCATTTTATGGCCGAAATTTCGTTTCTTGGCACCCTTCTGGCTTCCCCATTCCAAGGTACCATACATTGAATTTTGCTTCATTAAGACCGCCCTCACCTCAATGAGGGCGGTCTTCATTGGTTTTACTGAAGTTTCTATCGCTCTCCGGATATCCGAAATTTCGAATGGCTAAGGATAACTCGAAAACTAAACTTTTTATTATGATTTAAGTCACAGGATTGGTTTTTCCTACCTACACACTACATCACTATTGATTCCCAATGTCATCCGCAGTGTAACTTTTGTTATTTTCATGATTTTTGCTGGCTAAAAATCCCACTCACCAACCCTCACCATCGCCATCTGATGCACTGGCAAAATCAGAATTTCTAAATTCTATTAGGTCTGCTTGTGCTGCGTGACGTCACTACGTTTGTTCTGTCTTGGGTGAGGATGGACAGTGTATTAAATCTATTATAGACGGTGAATCAGCTATGCCTGGAGTGTAGTGTTCATGTGTTTAGTCTTGTTAGCTTATCATTTCGTTTTTGGTGTAGTTATAAACACTTTTTGCATGTTTATCTCTTTAGAGGATTACTGAAATAGTTTGTCACTCCAAAATAGTTTTGTTTTGAGGTTGATTGTATTTCCTATATTTTTATTATTTGCACACAGGGTGTATCAGAATAAAAAAATACAATATTTCACTACTGATGACAGATAGTTTCGGGTTGGTTCAAAACCTGGCATTGGCATCGGCACTGGCAATGGCATTGGCATTCAAGAGGGGAACTGCTCACTTGCTCATCGGTCAGACTGGCCTCACACGTCAGCTGTTGAGTTTAAGGGACAGTCTGTGAGGTCACTTAAAGGGGCAGTGGGCTAGATGTCCTTGCCTTGTTGTGAGCTCTCTGTGGATTCATTTCCACAGATACCTTGTTCTAAGGCAGCATTTTATGCTTTAGAAACAAGTGCAGACTGAACCAGTGGGTTTCTGTTGATTGAAAGGCTTGGTTCATGGGTTTGCAATTGTGTACACCAAAATATGCAATTGTACACTTTTTTAGGGAACTTTGCTCGTAATTTTACACCAAAATATGCGATTGCACACATTTTTAGGAAACTTCTTCCCCCAAAATTGAAAATGGTGTAGGCAGGTCTGGATTAGCCAGCCGTTTTACTAGGCCTAAATTTGCCTCCTGATATTTGCATTTTAAAGATCATATACAATGCGTGGACTTTGACAAGTCATTTTGCTGTGTTACTCAGGGAAGCCAGCTCCACTTGAATTAACTCTTTGCCACCCACATAGGCCTACTTATACTTATTCACTTCTCAGTGACCACTGACCTACTTCCATGACCTAATGACCTACTTAAAGACGAGATGAACCAAGGTAGTCATGTTTGACAGGTGGGTTTGAACTGACCTACTGACCTACTCCCGTGGGCCATGGCTTACTGACGTACTTAAAGCCATATATTGGACTTGAGGTGGCCATATGTGACACATCTTATTTGTTGTACTTAACTCCATGCCACCCACTTTCTCTCACTACAAATAATATATCACAACTTATTTCACTGGCCACATCGCAAATGTTCCACCAACAAAGATGAATTCCTCTATGACTTCAGATCATTCACATCACAACACACCACAGCTTGCCTCAGCCATACTTACTTATCTCTAGGGCGGTCTTCAAATTGACTGTCAAGTCAATTCTAGTTTTTCACTTTACATCCACAGGTCCATACAAAGTGATGCTTAAACATTGTAGGAAGGGAAGTTTCTAGCAACATAGAGGCACATTTTTGCCTGCCCAGTGTTGAAGCCAGACTTCTTCATTTTTTCGTCTTTTGAGGGGGGTAGGGGGTTCACAAAGAGATGAAAAAATTTCATCTCTTTTAGGCTTCAAATTTATTTTGAGAAGGTCCCTTAAGCCGGCGTGATAGAATCTAATGCCTCCGTTTTCCTGATGTCCCCTGTATTGTTTGTTACAGGATAAGGGGTCTTGGTCTCTCTACAGTCCAATTCAATGGTGCCGCTTAATCCGTCAGAAAATTGTTGGAGGACATCATATATGGGGCGGGGGGTGGGGCAGGCGGGCATTAGATTCTATTAAAACTGGCATGAAAGGAATGCAAGTGCGACAACAGTCTGCTAATCTGAGGTTATATTCGAATGGCCATGGTTTATGTAGCTATATCCATTAGCATGTTATTTGCAAAACACACAAAAAAAGGTATCGACAGGTTGAAAGGAAAATGATATTGACCAAAAATAGTGACTCTCGTTCCAATATGGAAATCGTAATCGGTACTTGCTTATATGTTTTGCATTCTGGACGATGGTCTGTAGACTCTGCATGAGCACACGGAGGTGAAAAATGCGAAGACATATCCCTAAAGTCACCGAGGCGCATGTCATCATGCTTATCAACAACACACAACTTCCGTCAACGTCCATCTTGTCCAAACAAGGCTATCGACTCCGTCTTTAGCCTTGTCCGAATCCTGTCATCTTTTCCGTTAATGCATAAATTATTAATGAACCTGACCCCTACTTGACCCCGCCTCCGAGCCAATCAGAACTCGCGAAACGAATCACCGTTGGACACTTTCTTTGCTCGTCACGCTCGCATTTGTAACATGGATTTTGATTGGCACGTCGATTTTCCTTCGCGCCCCGATGATTGGCTGAGGCTCTCACCCCCTCAGAAACGGGAAATGTGATGGATTCGAACCAGGCTAGATGGCCGTCAGGCCAGATAGACTGGTGAGCACCAGATGTCAACGTCGATCGCGTCTGCAGTTGTTAACGAGCTTCTCGTAGCTATACAGTTCTACAGCTCAACAGTAATCCTCATTATGGGATTAAAAGCCGTTGTGTCGTCATTGTTGAATTTACCTTTTATGCCGCCCACTTTTATATGACACCACACTATGAAAATGGTCCAGATGGAGTTCATGTTAGTTGCATTTTACCCGGAGAATTACATATATACTTTATAATTGAACAGTACATAAGTAGCCCTTTGCCAACACTCGCAGTTGTTGTCCTGAACATTGTTATAGCCGCAAGCTTCTAGCGTCACAATTCGAAAATGCTCAAAGTAACCACGGACAGTCACGACAGTTAGTCGAGAAATATCTCCAGGGACAGAAGCATGACGCTTATGTTAACACTCGTCGCTACATTTCTGGTCCTACTTCTCCTACCCTATTTCTGCGAGGCTGTAATTTGGCGTTTCATTTTGCCAGATTTGGCGATATCAAGACCAGACATCAGAAATCTCTCTTATGCAATCATCTTTGTACCAGGGCAATTGAACAACTCTTTTAACTTCTTCTTGTATTGCATTGGTAGTAGGTATTTTAGGAGGGACTTGCGGATGCTTATATGCAGGAAATCTAGTTAAAGGGGCACTCCATTCGTTCCCTATTCCTGCGCTCAACACAACCGCGTTAAAGCGGGTGGTCCACTCTTGCGATTTTGGCTTCAGACGGGGTTGCGTTCCCTTACGGTTGCCAATTGGAAGTCCTTATAAGGTAATCGCAAGGGAACGCAACCCCGTCTCAAGCCAAAATCGCGGATGATGGCGAGTTATCTGATACTGTTTCCATACAGTCTGACAGCGATAATGGCACTGCAGCTACAATTCAGAACCAATGGGGGCGTGGTTATTTAAAAGGTTTGTGTTCTGTTGATGTTTCACGATCTGATTTCATTTTCCTCGATATTAGAGATATATTTTGCCCCATGTAGAGTAACTCTCGTTCCTAGGGTATCCACGTATGCATTGTATAGTAATCATACATTGTCCTACACGGGGGCGAAAGACAAAATTACGGTACATGTATTTGGGAATGATGCAATCACCGCCGGTGGCGCTGGCTGTCGACAAAAAGATCAGTCACGGCTTAAGCGGGAGACATTTCAAATGATCAAGTTTGACCTTGACCTGATCATCAAAGTCATTGCATAATCGAAATGGGCATCCTCCATAACCTAAGTATGGGTGATATCATTTGTCTACCTCAACCACGGGTAGAGATATTTCAAATTATCACGTTTGAAAATATCAAAATCTCATGACATCTCAATCACCCGGATACACGAGGCTGAGGATTTTAACACTGTCATGTCCTTGGATAAGCAGGCATGAATTAAGACTTGTTTCATGTTGATCAGTTGACAATGTGGCAAGTTATCTCAAAATATTAAATTTTGTGATATCGAACGTCGATATCACCATGACCCCAACATCTCAGATCAAAAGTAATCAGCTCATTTGATTCCTAGGGTATAAAAACCTAAGGGTAGAGCTTGTTTCTATTGCTGTAGGTGTTAACTGGTTATAGAAGCCGATTTGTGCCATCAGATAAAAGTGTGATGGACAAAATATGAAGTCTGATATGATGATTACATCAATGATGGAAGTATCTGAGGTTGAAAATCATTAGATCACTTTTTCTGCCTGTAAGTGACACTCCTCGATTTGATAACTCATTTTTGAGTTTCGGAACACTCCCCGTTCCATACTCTGACATGTTGCAAACAGTGACACTAGCATTCGGAACTTCCGAAGGCAACTGCTCGGCAATTTCCGTGACGGCTCGCATTTCCCCTCGGACACAATTCCAAGGCAGCCATCTTGAATGCGCAGTGATTGCCTTCACTTTCTGTGGGTTTGGATGCGGTCGCCTCATCACACCCTGAGCATGAACGAAATAGGTCACACAAAAACGTTGCGTTATTGATAAATAATTGGCAGATTGGGTGAGATATCGGTAAGTTTATATATAATATGGTGACAGGACAAAGAGTACCCGGACAAAACGTACCTAGGACAAAATGTACCGGGCAAATGGTACCCGGACAAAAGGTACCCAGACAAAAGGTACCTAGGACAAAAGGTACCTAGGACAAAATGTACCTAGGTCAAAATGTACCTAGGACATAACGTACCTAGGGCAAAAGGTACCCGGACAAAATGTACCTTATCAAGGAAATAAGGGTTGGATATCTTAGCAGGCCAAAATTCGGCGAAAATAGTCCCACGGTCGGTCACGTGGGTTTGTTGATAACAATATGGCTGCCTTGTCCGAGGTGAAATGCGCCGCACAGTGGATAGATAAGCAGTTCGCCTCAGGTCGTTCCGAATGTGACACTAGGACTTACAGTACAGAAGAGCCACCTGGAGGTTTAGTTTTCCCTGGATAGCCCTATTCGGCAAACATTTGCTGCACACATATAGGGTACCTAGATAGACGATCACACCAAGTTAGAAGGTATTAGGTCAAATAGCCACGAAACCTGCCACCAAAATGGCAAAATTTTGAACTTGACCACTGTGACCTTTAAAAGTAGGTCAAATCAAAAACCCTTTACACATGTCATGTATCCTCATTAGATGCACCTATGATAAACATTTGGAGACAATCCAGTTCACAGTTCAGGGGTTACTTGACTTTGAGGTTTGGTTTTGGCCACCTGCAGGTCAAGCCAAGAATCAAATCCGATCGAAAATTGGTGTCATAGGTCATCTGACATAGAGGTATTTATGTACCAAGTTTAAGGTAAATTGTCCATGCAGTTACGAAACGTGCCAACAAATGACAAAATTTTGAACTTTGACCTCTGTGGCCTTGAAAAGTAGGTCAAATCAAAAACTCAATTAATGTGTCATGTATCCTCATTAGAAGCACCAATGGTAAAAAATTGGAGACGATCCAGCCATTAGGTCAGGAGCTATTGTCTTTTCGGTTTTGGCCACCTGGTGGCAAAGCCAAGAATACGTACTTTTTGCGCCTAATCTTCCTCATCCGTCCAGATCCGTGCAGTTCCCTTATACTCCTTTCAACTGCAATTATTTTTTGATCAGTCGAATCACAATAAAGGCTTTATTGTCGTACATTGTCGTTACATAATCAGTGCCTTTAAAAACAGGTGTCTGTGACCACATATCATTTCACGAAGGTCGGGGGTCTTCTCCTACACTCGGCATTAGAAATACTAATGGTGAGTTCGGCTCTTCTGGCTTTGTCGCCAGATTTGATAACCAATATCTGGCCATAGCCTAATGATAATTTTTGAAATTAGATTGCATTATCAGTTTAACTACTCTGCGTATTACGTGCAAGAATCAGAGAACTTCAAGTCCCATAGGACATTCAAAGACAAGTACAGGTACCCCTCAGAAATGCAACTAATTCGTGTTATTTCTACTGATTATGTAATGAACAGGGTTATCTACATATCAAAGAATTCATGTGCTGTACCAGTCTACAAAGTCATATGGTTTGACTGTAATGGCAATGCGAGTGAATTTGCACATCATCTAAATGTAACCTACCTAAAATACCGTAAGAAAGTGGAATATTTCGTTATAGATCATACAGGAAGGGTTTTCTCTATGATATTTTCCAAGGCGTCTTATGCTGAAATATTTCGTATTGTTCCTGAAATTATGTAGAGAAACAGGATGTGCTTTAACGAGGAGTTGGCATCTTCAAAGATTATTAACATTTTTGCTGAATGGCTATGACATCTCTCAACGACTAGCATTGCTGGTATTACACAAAAGTGTATATTCCAGAATTTAAATTGACCGGGTTTATTTATCAAGCCGCTCGATGAATAAGCACTACTTTCGGTCTTATTTGTCAAGCCGCTCGATGAGGAGTACGTGGATTCAGTGTTATTTATCGAGCTAGCTTGACAAGCAGGCTTCAAATTCAGCATTGTTTGTCGAGCTGGCAATAAAGACACGCCTCCTCATTAATATGCAATGGCTTCAACTTGTTTAGTTCGGAAGTCGGCAGTGTGATGGTGGTGCTTCATTGCTCGCAACATAAAAAAAAAAAGAAGCCAATTTATCCTTTTTTCAACCCTTCTTTCTGTGTGATGACCCAAATCTTAGACACTGTGGTCGCATGCCTAGCTTCAGACACTCGGTTTTCGTCAGTCTCAAGATTATCCGCTCGGGTTTGTGGGTCAGAATCTGCCGGTGAGTCCGAACACCAGGGTGTGCCCAGCAGGATGATGCGACGATTCTGTAGACGATTTTATCAGTGTCACCACTGTTCTATGTAGAAATTTGGAAAGTCAACAAAATTTTCTAAGAAAAGGAAAAAAAGAAAAAGAAGAAAAAAAAGAAAAAAATTCATGACCACACGGGAATCGAAGAAAAGGAAAAAAAGAAAAAGAAGAAAAAAAAAGAAAAAAATTCATGACCACACGGGAATCGAACCCTCGACCTCAGGGGTGTGGGCCCACATCTTTGCAATGTGCCAATCAACACACTGAAGATAGTTGTAGAGTATTTATCACCTGGTTCCGGAAATACGGGCAGCTCGACGTTTAAGCCCTATTTTGCGTACTGTTTAGCGAGCCGGGCTTGATAAATAGCCAATTCGATTTAAATTTCCAGTTCGTTTAGTGACGTCACACAGAGAACCAGCAGGGCGTCGCCTTTAAAACATTATTATCCTAATGTTATTTTCCACGATAAAGCCCAATCCTTCAGAAATATTCTAGATCTTTTTCGATAAAAATTTAAATGAAAAAAATCGTGTATTGCACGGATTGTACTGCATGTCGAATCAAAAATAATACAAGAACTCTTTACCATCTAAAATGACTGAGGCCATCTGGTAATGGCCCAGAAGGAACTTGGAAGATACTTGAGGAATTATACTTGGAGAACCGAGGTGAAATGTCATCATTTGTTAGTTTTTTAAGATCGTCAAAAACAACCATTTTTTGGCGTTTTCCGCACGCTCAGCTCGCTTGCATGAACACTGCTTACTTTTTAATCGTGTCAACGGAATTTTCTTCGGCACAATTTGTCTGGACATTCATGAAGTTTGAAAAACATTCGGCAAAACACATACGACTTTTTAGCCGCCTATTGACGGCCGAGTTCACAGAGCAGGAGGGGAAAACTGATGACGTAACATGTGAAAGGGGAATCACCTATTAGTGGAAGAGGGAGTCGAAAGGGGAAATTACTTGGGCGGGCCGTCACGAAACTCCGATAGCACTAAGAATGCCTAACAGAGAGGTATGCAATGGCTTTTACCATTACATAATTTCTCTGTTAGGCCCTGTTAGTGCTATCGTAGTTTCGTGGCGGTCGCCCCTGGTAATTTGAGTGGCAGTCGAAAAGGAATCACCTGGTAGTGGGAGGTGTAGTCGAAATGGGGAATCACCTAGTGGTGGGAATGGGAGTCAAAACGGGAATCACCTGGTAGTGTGAGTCGTAATCGGAAGGATGCACTGCCAAAGTGGGGTGAAATCACGTGGTCTCCAATTTCTCATTCAGTTTGTTGTTGGAAGCCTGGCGGCGCGGGGTCCGAAGGAAAAGGCGTTGTGGGCAACCGTCCGTCAGGTTTAGGTCTACCACGCTTCCCGCTCGCGATGTTTTTTCCTGAACCTTTCAGCAATGATATTGCGGACTCTTTCAGTAAAATCGCAAGAGAAGAAGCAGTGGAAAAACATCCGCCCCTAGCCGAGACTCGATCCAGCGATCTACGGTACGCAAGCCGACCGCTGTAACCACTGTGTGTGGGCTACCGAGGCAGCCGGCAGCGAGGGGGTTGAATCTAGGTGTTATAGAATAAATCTAATATAATACCCATATGTTAACCCTTACATAAACCTTTTCTTTTCT
>NMRB01000524.1:292077-327038 GCA_002633025.1 Notospermus geniculatus
CGCGCGTTGAAAAAGTGTTTTACTCCAAAATAAGTGTCCCTCTTGCGACTATAATAGTAACTACAAAATGTACAGTGTACTTGCTGAAAGGTTCAGGAAAAAATTCGCTGCCCGCCGCCTCTCTCCAAGCAAAGTCCACATCGTCAGCGCATGTCCCCAACTTATCTGACAGTGTTCGAATTTGTTCTCAGAATGATGAAACATGTTGGTGAATGTCTGCTAAATAAAAAAAATACCTTTCATTAATGAGAAGTTCTGTTAAAAATTTTGTTCACATGAAAGTGAACCAACTGCATTTTTGCACCCTAACTTCTGGATGATGGTGCTCAATCATGCAAAGCCATGGAAAAGAATCCTTGGTGTCATTTTAACGCTCATAATCTCTAGGCTACTTTAAGGTGCAGGGCCGGATTCAGACATTTTGGAAAGGGGGGGGGGTGCTATAATCTGAACATTATGCTCTCAGTTGCATTTTCCTTTCCTTATCATGCTAATGGTGTGTTGATTTTTAGCTCACCCGTGAGCTCTTACAATGGTGCGGCGTCCGTCGTCCGTCGTCGTCGTCCGTTAGCAGGGCACGTTTCCTAACCGCTGGAGCTATTGATCTGAAACTTGGTGCATATATACCCCTAGGTCAGATGACCTATGACACCAAGCTTCGGTCCGATTCGATTCTTAGCTTGGCCTTCAGGTGGCCAAAACCAAAAACACAAAAAGGGCAATAACTCCTGAACTAATGACTGGATCATCTCCAAATTTTTATCATAGGTGTATCTAATTAGGATACATAACATATATAACGCGTTTTTGATTTGACCTACTTTTTAAGGTCACAGAGGTCAAAGTTCAACAAAAGTAACGAACCTGCCACAGTGCTTCATTATTTCACCGGGCATCTTCATATCTTGCATAAATGTGTATTGGAGGGGTACCTTCAAAAATACCGAGTTTCGGCCCGATCGGACATCCAATATGGCCACCAGGTGGCGTAACCTGAAAATCATCCAAGTGTTATAACTCAGGAACGGCTTGACCTAGAGTGCTCAAACTTGATATTTACTTCCCCTCTAGATGACCTTTACAAGCACGTCAAATTTCAGGCTGATTAAACTTCCAATATGGCCGCCAGGTGGCGTAATCCGAAAGTCATCAAATGTGCTATAACTCAGGAACGACTTGACCCAGTGTGATCAAACTTGATATTTACCTCCCACTAGATGACCTTTACAAGCACGTCAAATTTCGGGCTGATTAAACTTCCAATATGGCCGCCAGGTGGCGTAACCCGAAAATCATCAAATGTGCTAAAACTCAGGAACGACTTGACCCAGAGCGCTCGAATGTGCTATGTGGCTCCCTCTAGATGACCTTTATGTGCATGTGAAGTTTTGGCCCGATCGGACATCTGATATGGCCGCCAGGTGGCATAAACTGAAAATCATTAATTTTTGAAGTCCTGCAACTTGGGAACATGTGGAATGACTTAACCCAGATTGCTCATAACTGACATGTAGGCCTACCTCTCTCTGTCATTACACTATTATGTCCAAACGGGTGAGCACATGGTCCATAGACCATTTCATTCTTAATAGTTTCTGAAGTATAATATCAAAACTTAAAACTACGGTAGCCTACTGGGAAATGAAGACATGAAGTCAGTGTTAGTGACATAAAAATATATTTTCTACAAATGTCTAAACAGGAATTGAAAGAAAACAAATAGTAATTGCACACATCTGATCAAGTTTGAGCAATGAGCAATAAAGGCCTCGGCCAATTAGTTTTAGGCCAGGGTTGTGGTGATTTGCTGTAAGTGTTCACTGAAGACCTTTGATTCAAAATCATTCTCTATCCACACTCAATCATGCCAATATTTCAAATTTGCTAAAAGAATTACTTTCTCCGAGTGGGTTGATAAAAAGCATCATTCGAGGATGTCTCTTGGCGTACATGTCGATGACCTCATCATTGTCCAGTTTAATATCCTTGTGAACAAACAGGAGGATCAGTGCATTTAAGCGTGGCTCACTCATGCAATTCCTGTAGTTTGTTTTCACAGATATATCTGAGTGCAGAATTGGCACGTTGTACACTTGCACTTGTGGCTGGCACCGTAACGAGGATTCGGAATATCACAAGGATATTTGGGAACAATTTTCCTACACCATCTTAACAAACTCTTTTCAACGTCTCTGATATCTTCACTGGCTGTCAACTTCAGATGACCAATGCCGATTCCAGAGTCTCACCTCCTGATGGAAAGGGTACACTTCTTCAGCTATTAATTTTTGACGCTGTATGTGCAAGGTAGCAGATGAGTCCCTTTCCAGGAGATTTCATACGATACTTCATAGTCCTTGTATACATGTCTGAGTGCCATGTAGTTTAGTTTTTCAAGCATTTTGTATTGGCATTACTACAAAAATGCCAAATAATTGGGCAGAAGGTAAAATTCGACTTTATAAACGACTGGTAAACCAACTTTCTACACGAAAGCGGCAAAAACTTGACAATACGCTTCAGTACATTTATTTGGCACGCGGCCTTCTTACTCAAATCGGAAATATGGGAATCGAAATTTAACTGACAGTCTATAGTGGCACCGAATAGCTTTGACTCCTCCATACAGGAGATGTCGATGCCCAGGGGCCTGTTTCATAAACGCTAAAGGCACCTCATTAACTAATAATACTTGAATATGCTCGTTCTGGACTTGTGTCAATATCCAGTTTATTCCTTAGAGCATAAGCAAGTTTTATTAGTTAATGAAGTGCCTTTAGCGTTTATGAAACAGGCCCCTGGATGCTAAAGGTGGGTTCTAGGGCATTTGTCTTTTCCCCTACTCTCAGACCCTGGAACTTGTCCGTGTTTGCCTGCATCTGATTTAAACCAAACCATTCCACCAGAGCACCTCCCTCAGCCTCCAGGGCATCTTTCATCTTGTCAAAATCTTTGTTGGAGTGAGTCAGGATATTGTCATCGGCATAATTTCTGAGTTTACATTGATTAACATAATAGAAAATACATGTATATTCCCCTATGTCAGATGACCTATGACACCAAGTTTCAGCCCGATTCAATTCCTGGCTTGCTACCAGGTGGCCAAAAACGAAAACACAAAAAGTGCAATAACTCCATCTCCTATTTTTTATCATAGGTACATCTAATAGAGAATACACGACATAATAATGGTGAGTTCTTATATAGCGCTTCATAGCGTATTACGCTCTCTAAGCACTTCACACATTATTACCCCAGCCTATGATTCAGAAACCTTTCTGTAGAAACCAAAGGGCATCCACAATATAGCGCACGCGATGGACATTTCAGGCCAGTTGAGAGTTACAGAGTGGCACGGCCGGGGATCGAACCCGCGACCTTCCGATCACGAGTCCACAGCCCTATCAATTATGCGCTCCCCAACATATGTTACAGGTTTTTGGTTTGACCTACTCTTCAAAGTCACAGAGGTTAAAGTTAAAGGAATAGCTCGCGGGGTTTGTTGAGAGTTGTTTGTTGACATGCCTCAATATCAATCGCCGTTTTGAGAAAAAGGCGAAAGAAGGATTTTAGTTTAATGGGAAATGCATTAGACAGCCAAACTTCGGAGGCGTACTCTGCAAAATCTGCCGCTTCCAACATGTCGAAATCAATGTGAATAGTAGAAAATTTTAAATGTACATTTTTACCGACTGAATTTGAAAATGTCTTGGATACGTTTTAAAATTTTTTTAATGGAACCTCCTCCCCAGGTGCATGTTCGCATATTTGCACAGGTTTTGCCTATGACTGGAGCACGGCTTTGCCTGGAGGCTAGATTCACTCTCTATGGGAGGTACCACCAAAAATCAAAACAATCCCCGCGAGCTATTCGCTTTAAAAATATTGTCATTTGGTGGCAATTTTCATTACTGCTGGGGCTATAATATTATATGTATCTGAGGCTACATATTATGTACTTTACATCGGACTGTAACCCACAGTTTAACTTTTGTCTTTAACAATGGCGACTAGGACGTAGACTTTTCTAACCTGGTTTCTAGATACCCTTCTACAAAGTCTGTCTATGCCAAAGGGGCTGTTTCACTTTGAATTCAAGATTGCGATTTGTGATCCGTGGGAAAACTGAAAGAGCTACGATCTTGCTATTTGGAGGGATAATTCTGTGTTTCAGACCAATTTCAATGGTACAACAATCAATAACATTTGAAGTAATTTTTTAAGACAATGGGTGTTTGAAGCCTTGAAGTTTCATATTAGAACCAAAATATTTCTAAAAAAACTTGGATTATAGGTTCGCGAATGAGCCATGTGTCACCTACCTGCAAAATAATCCAGTTGTATTCAACGAAAGTACCAAAAAAGTCACAAAAGTAGTTTGATATCACTCATTTGGAAGAACATGAACACTCTGAAGACCCTTAGGCCTTCTTGACTGCCATTGTCAATACAGTCATAACAGTGACATAACAGGGCTTGTGGCAACTTAGGTTCAACCATTCATCTGAACGGGGTGGTGTTTTTTGCATAGGAAGCACTACAAACTGATTCAATGAGGTAATCTTTCTAACAAAACATTCTTTTGAATGGTCATCAACCTGCCCTTACTACATGTACTCTGCAAGGAAAGGCAAGTTATGTAACTCTAACTCAATGCCTATGGAGTTGTGGTGCTGGCCTGATGTAAGACTGTTCATACAATAGCTGTGACAACAAAGACAGCAATTCTTTGCCATGAATGCTGGAACATTGTAGTCCTTACACCCCAGAAGGATCAATAGACCAGTCCTTTCCAGAAGAACTACATGGTGAGTTTCTTGCATTTCAAAAACAGAATATCAACATTTCGTGACTTTTCCCTCTTGTTTCTTTTATCTTACCATAAAAATGAGTGCCACCCAAATCCATATGCCAAATATCATGTAAAACAATTAATTATTTCTTTGTACACGAATAGTTTTAAATCCTTTTGTCTTAAAAAATTACTCCAAATGTTATTGATTGTTGTACCATTGAAATTGGTCTGAAACACAGAATTATCCCTCCAAATTGCAAGATCATAGCTCTTTCAGTTTTCCCACGGATCACAAATCGCAATCTTGAATTCAAAGTGAGACAGCCCCTTTTTGACCATGATCACGTTACCCTGTAGTGGCTTGCCTGGAACATTTTAATTTAACATTGTCATCTGTTCTTTCGGTACATAACTTACAGGTGAGCACATGGCATATACGAGAGAACCAAAACGTCGCCTGAATTTACAGTTCTGAGTCTGAGACGCCCTGGTTGATTGCTGGATGGGGGCAGAAAAACGGCGGTTTGTGAATAAAAAAATAATTAAAAGATGAACATTACTGTTGAGAGTAAACGTCCATAAATTTAAAACTTTCGGCTTTGTCATATTTGGGCCTGCAATAGAAAAGCACCACTATTTTGCCATTCGGTGCAAATTCGATTCTCTGTGTGCACAAAGTCAACCTGCTTGCGTCCTTCATGGTACATGTATATGAAAGCGTCATCGGTTTCAAAGAACTAGTCGTAAACAAGGGTCGTGTCGTCTTACACTTCACATCGTAACCAACAAATAATATTTTATACCGGTAATTCCTCCCATGAGTTATAGACATGCAATACCAGCACTGAAAAAATCGTTGATGGTGTCTGCTCCATAGTGAACCACGAAGGAGCCCAGGAATACCGGCACGTGATGTTTTTCTCCTCACTATGTGACTCATATAACTGTTTTTCAAACGAAAAATAAAGGGTTTCGTTTTATCACAGTCAAAGATCACGTCACCGTCATCAGTTAACACGCTATGTAAAACGCCCAAGCAGGAATGCGGTATATTGAAGTGCACTGGATTTGACAACACGACCGATTTACTTGTGTTCACGAATGACATCGTGTGGACCGTTGCTGTCGCGCGTTTTGGATGCCTTAACGCACACGTAAACATGACTTTGTCTTTATGAAGTTGTGGGGGCCAAATTGATGATGACCGAGAACAACGGTCCAATTCCGGCATCTTCATCGTAAACATGACTGATTGATTAAACATATCGAGAAGTTGAAATGCAACACATCCTTCGTCCAAACAAGTGTTAATAACTAAAAAACTTCTATTATATAAATTCTGATATTTTAGTAATGTATATGAAGATGCGTATGTCACCGAATGTAAAAGTTTCAAGGATTTATTTACAAGATTGTAGATTCTGACAATGTTCGGGTATATACCGCCTTCCGTATTTATGAGTAAATATCCTAAATTACCCTCATACCACCAGGTATCCCGAGAAGTACGAAACTTAAAGGGCGGTTTAAGTGAAGTCCTATCAGTTCGTTTGTATAAAAACAAACTTTCGAGCTTCTAACGGAACAAAACGGCAACATGTTACATAAAACTCCGCAATGTCATAAATTAAGTTTTTCACGAAAAAGACATGATACAGTGTAGCTGATAGATTATAGACAAAATAAAGCACAAAAAACCGAGACAAAACGTGACACAATGCATTCAAAGTCGTCTCCGATATATTGCAAATTTTTCAGCCCACACAGGCGTCTTCTTCGGGCACTTTCAAGTCAAAATAGATAAGTACTTTGAAAATAGATTACCGGTAGTACTTTGAAAGTGATTCATTGAGCCCGATAAACAAGGTGCAAATTTGGCCTGAACGTCGAGCTGCCCTCATTAATATTCATGTAAAACTATTTGATCTGAGTCCGCCAGACCAGTTTGATATTAACAAATAAATAATATTTGTCTTCCAGAACTGGAGGCGAAAATTGCGGATTCTGGCGCAATGGCGTCGATGTTGGTCGAAACTTGCAAGAAGCATTCACACATAGACCCTTTGCCGACTTTGAAATGGCTCTGCACGTTTCTGCGCCTTTATCAGAAAGAGTAGTAAAACTGTGCCTATTAATCTGGCGGCTCGATGAATAAACTCGGTCTAGTACTTTAATACTGCAGACGAACATTTTTAAAGTGGTCCTGAACCGCCTGGACGAGCGAGTCAGCCTTGTTTTCATTTTCCAGCGCTACGCCCGTCTCAAAACGAGATGAATGAGCGCCTGTCAATCATTACGTGACGTCATTACTATGGAATTTACTGCGCGATCACTGATTGGGCAAATTCTGACAGCTGACGACAGCTGATTGTCAAAACAACATAGACGCCACCGGTTCACCGAGTCGCGATTTCTCCTTCATTTCGGGGATTTTGGAGGATGGGGAGTGTTCAATCCGACAGGAGTGACACCATTGATGACGATGTCGGCCGGCTTGCCAGGCAAGTTGGTCTTTTCTCGGAAGAAGCCCCAGAATTAGCTGCCGTTTCACCGGCGGCGAGATCCGCCGTCCGGCAATATGATGCCATACATACACTCATTACATTTACATCCCTTAGGCTTCACTGACCCATTTGACCCCTGTGAAACGCGTTTCAGAGGGGTCTAGATAAGAGATCTCAGATGTTGATTTTGCGTAATCCTATTGTTTTCATTCTCTGCCTAATTTATAATAAAATGGAAAATAGGCTGTTGCCTTGCTGGAAAGTTATGCAGTTGAACAGAGCATTCTTTGTTATGTCAAAAAACTGCTTTAAATTTTCAAATCCGGTGAAAATTAACGATTTTACAATGCTGAATTTGTAGCATGTTTGGGCCGTAACCATTATGCATTCCCCCTTGCCTTGATACACATGATTGCTTAATCTTTAGAGGATTGGAATGGCTCACTTATAACCAGATGGGTGCAACGTGCAATTAGGTCAGTGGCTCAGATTAACCAGGTGATGTAAGATTACATGTACCGGTATGTAAAATAAGTCAAAGTGGGAAGGTGTATTTCTGCAACATATTCTCTAAGGCCCTGTTTACCAAATGCAAACAACCTTCTCATTCGTCTTTAAACCGAGTCCTTTCTTTTTTATGAGCCACTTCGATAACGTCTCTGGACAAATCCACGGCCGCTGGTTGGCATTTGCTACCTTTTTAGGCCGCCCTTTCCCTTTTTTGACTTTTCGCTTCGGCATCCTGCCTACTGCGGTTTGCACGACCATGTCAGTGTTGACAAACTCAGTTAAGGTACCATTCTGCGCATGCTCAGTAGTCGGGGCGGAAATCGGAAGTTCCGTTTTCGTGGGCGGTGAAAATGATCGGGTGCCAACTTTTGTTGGTGGTTGAGGACCACTTTAATAACTGCAGTTTAACTTTCAGTATGGTAAGCAGTTGGCCGACTTCCTGGACAGCTACCGAACACTTCATGCCGAGACATCATGCCATATCAAGCAACTTTAATGCCGGGACATCATGCCATATCAAGCAACTTTATTGCAAAGATGCGCCTGCTGAATAAATATACACTTCGTTCAGCACTACCATCCCAGCTTCTAACTTTCGAATGATTTCATAGATGTTTCCGGATGCGTCAAATCCAAAATCGTCATAGCGGAAATTGCCTATCTCTATAACAGACTGTGTAAGGAATCTCCCCGTATCCCCATAATACAGTCTATTGTTTCCGATTATCGGATTAACATCCAAGCCTATTAATCGCTCCTTCAAGTCGTCATCTAAGGATTTGTATTTGATTGGTGAGCACGGATGACCTTTCATTACCCAATGTCATTTTATGTCATGGTATTTTGCAACAAAACGTTTGAAATAAACTCTCGCTGCCTTTCTTTGAAAAAGACTTATCTTGGAGATTCTTTCTCTTTTATATGACGTAAAACATAAAAAGAAGTTGGAAACCATCGTAAAAGTAGCGTCTCCTGCACAATATCGATGAGACAACCGCACACCGTTCTGTAAACATATTTGTCCTAATCGGTCTGCCACGTCATACATATAGATGCCCGTCACCAGTTGTTTCTCACGATGATATTCCCACCAGAATTTCACCAATGCATGTTTCCTCCAAATAGATAATTTAAGCTCGCGTTTCCAGAGAAAATACCCAAAGCTTTTCCCCACGAAGTTTCTGATATACGACTTTTCCCTGTCGCTAATGTATAATGAACCAAACTTCTCCGTGCTGAGATCAAAGACTAAAATATTTGGCTTTGAGGTTGAGGACAAAAAAACTAAACTTTGATAGCTGTGCAAAATCCAGTTCAAATTCTCCGACACATGAGTAAACCATATATTGCGCGTTAAGGCATACTCGAGTTTTGTTTCGTTGAACTCAAACACCACAAAATTATTCTCTGACGCAGCAAGAATGGAAGATTTCCGGTCACCAAATGCATGGAGATAGGCGTATTTTGAATACGGTATTGGCGGTACTATGCGAGCCTTGTGTGTTAGGTTCATTCGCAACATTCTTGGCTATGAAGTTGAATGTTTTCTAAATGAAGTGTCAAGTCAAAGTTCGGTGTGTAGCTGAAGTTGCAGTAATATACTCTACACTCTAAAAACTGAAGTGTTAGATTCTCACACTTATGGGGTGTTGGACTTACACTGAAAGTGTTGGAACAGGACTAAAGTGTTGTTTTAACACTTTCTAAGAAGACCACTATAACTTTTACAATATTCCTGCCTAGCACTTTCCAAGGAGATCACTACTACTTATACGGCTGGATAGGGCTATAGAGCCTAGGAAATCGCCCAAAATAAAAAAAAAAGTTCGCGGCATGAATGATTCTCCGGGTGCATTAGGTGTGGACCCACAGTGGAATGGATCACTTGACAATGAGTGACCATCACTCACAGCCCTCTTGGAAAGTGTTGATTTTAACTCCTCAGGTGTTGATTTCACCACTTCCGTTTTTAGAGTGCATGCAACTGTGCTGTTTGTTCGTCGTTATTTCAAGAGTATGCTCATCTATAATATTCGGTGATTTTTTAAACCTGGGTTCTCGCTAGACTGGTAGGCTACTCGGTCCTAACAATCTTTCATCGGACATTTGCATATGTTAGGACCGGTGTAAAAGAAATGTAGGTCCGGGGTCCGGGAATGCGGAATGCGGGCACGGAGGCGAATTTTTTTCCTGAACCTTTCAGCAAGTACACTGTACATTTTGTAGTTACTATTATAGTCGCAAGAGGGACACTTATTTTGGAGTAAAACACTTTCAACGCGCGTGGGGGGATAACTGGGTCGTGGGGGTAAGGTTTAGGGATAAGGTTAGGGTTAGGGTTAGGGTTAGGGTTAGGGCTAGAAAAGGAAAGGTTTATGTAGGGGTTAGCATTATATGGATATTATATTAGATTTATTCTATAAGTATAACACCTAGATTCAACCCCCTCGCTACCGGCTGCCTCGGTAGCCCAGTGGTTAGAGCGTTCGGCTTGCATACCACAGATCCCTGGATCGAGTCTCGGCTAGGGCCGGATTTTTTCCACTGCTTCTTCTCTCGCGATTTTCATCTGACTGAAAATACTCTAAGTCCGCAATACAATTACTGAAAGGTTCAGGAAAAAAATTCGCCGCCCGGAGGCCCCCCATTCCTTAGGAACAATTGTCCTACGGGGACTTTCGGTCCTGTGTTACCAATCCTATGTAACAGGTAGGACTCTGATTACTAGGGGACTTAGATTTCTTTTACAGAAGGGACAGAAATCAAAGTCCGCCGTAACCAAAGTCCTTCCCCTTTTGCATTAAATACATAGAATCTATGTCTGTGGACTTGTTTGTATCGGAAAGCATGTCCGGCGGACTTCCATTCCTAGGAAAGCATGACCGCCAGACCAGTATTCCCAGGAAAGCATGACCGCCGGACCTGCATTCCTAGGAAAGCAAGTCCGGCGGACGTGGATTCATAGCAAAACAAGTTCAGTTACAGTGGTGTGAATTAATATTCAAACTGAGGGAATTCAGCTTCGGTATTCCAATATCTACATGATAATAAGCAAGAAGTCAATCTCCAGAATTCACGAATTTTCGACCCCAACCGGGGTCTTTTTCAAGTGGAACTTTACAATCTGAAACTGTAGAAAAGACTGAGCTGAAACCCGAAGGTGGAACTAACCTGTGTAGACAGGATGAGTTAGCAATTAAGGAAAGAATAGTGTCCAAGCACCAAGGATGGTTGCTGGACCTAATTAAGGGAGTGGATGTAATTAAGGAAAGAAAAGTGTCCAAGCCCCACGGATGGTTGCTGGACCTAATAAAGAGTGGATGTAATTAAGGAGAAACCGATTTAGCTGAAAGAAAAGGGTTTAATAAATGTGACATGTGTAATACATAACAAGCACAAAGCGAAAAGACGCACAAAGGTCAACACAAAGTAAGAGAATATAAAGGAAGTCAACTTCCAGATTTATAGGAAAAAACCAGAATGGATAATGCAAATCACTGAGCAATGAGAAGAATAGGGCGAGGAGGAATAGAGCAAAGCGGGGGGGGGGGGAACAAGGCCTAGACCAGAAGGGGAGCCACGTGCCCTCCACAACTGGAGAACCTAAAACGAAATAGGCCTACCAGGGGAAGAGAGTGAGAAGAACACGAATGCCAAACTACTCCTAATCAACCACAGCGCATTCTGACCGATAGCAAGGCAAAATACAGATGCCTACGGCAGTTTCTAAGGTCGTCTGCGATTGGTTCGTCCGCCGCACTCGTCGTGACGCGCCATTTTCAATTCGCGTCCCTAGCAACCGACTTGCCGCGGTTCGGATCTGCAAGTTCGCATATGTTTTCTGGCCCGATTCCCAGTGCTATGAGAGACACCTGGCGGTCGGTGTTGACACTAATAATGAGCGTAAGTATCTCAGGAGCGCAACTGATCATAAATTAGCGCAAAATATGAAAAAATAATGATTAAAATCGTCTGCGAATGTAGACACGCTCATTCTCCCCACGTTCGGCCATGTTTGGGCTGTTTTTCGTCCAAAATTTGTCTGCACCGCTCAAGACTTCTAGGCCTTTTCGGGCTATCTAGTCCACGTGGTCAATTTCATTCAACTCCTACTGACGGCCGAACGCCGCAAGGATAAATTATACCAAACCACAAGTCATTCATAGTCTGATCAGTTACAACACGCGGTCAACTAAATTCAATCCTCCCCGCCCTATCTCCACCTTGGCCTTTTACTCCTCAAGAGGCCTATTGTCATACTCAATGCATATTACGATGGAGGCGGTCTCACCACCTTGTAATGAAGGTGTGTTAAAAACACGAAACTAGAGTATAAATGTACACGTACCCATTTAAGATGTAAATGTCGTTATCTTGATTTACTAATCTTAATAAAAATAACCTGTATGAACTGCAATTAACCATATCTCTCACTATTCCTTACGATGATTCAAATTATTTCCGTCAGTTGTTGTTTCTCAGGCGACATCCGACGGCATCAAAGAAATCCAGGATTGTTTTTTGAATGCCATCTTGCCATCTGAATTCAACTGAGGCGGCAGCATGTTGTAGCCGAATTCCGTACCTCGTACCGTTTGTCAGAAATCATCACAGGGACTTGAGGCATGCATGGCAGGGGTGGTGGGTGTTTCCGAGGTCCAAAAGCACCCCGCGGACAGTGCCCTGACCCCTAGGGTAAAATGCCCCAGAAATATGTAGGCCCTATATATAATAACAAGGGATCTAACTCCAACTTTCAGGCAGACTGGTGTTTTTAACTTCAAATCTTGCTCACAAGAAAACCCTGACACTTATTAACGGGAAACACAGCTATTTCCACTCAGAAATTCCTCATCTTTCAGAAAAACACAACAGTTTCACCATCAAAGGACCCTAAAGAGCCGAAAATGCCCTTTTTTTCTCGCGAGACACCCCCAAAATCACATCTTTGAAAAATTACTGGCAGGACAAAAAGTGAAATTTTCACACTGTTTATGGCTAGATCTCCGCAACCATTCAACCGATCGGGACATTCTATATACCAATGGATAGCTAATAACATGCACTAACCCAATAACCTGGTGTCAAAAAGATTAATCCAAATATAAACGTCTTATCCGATGGATTTGTTCAATTTTCGTACAAGATTGTCAAGATATTTTCACAGGAACCGCCACGTTGACAAGGAAGTCGCACTGAATACTCCGTTCGTCGCTGATTGGTCGAAATAAAATCCCATTAAAGGCCAATTTAAAATGAATTTATTTCGACCAATCAGCGATAAGGGAATATTCAATCCGGCGTCCCCGTCAGCATGGCGGTTCCTGTGAAAATATCTTGACAATCTTGCATGTCTTGTGACGAAAATTGGACAAATTCATCGGATAAGACGTTAATATTTGGATTAATCTTTTTGGCACCAGGTTAGCACCACCAGCAACCCCTTAGTTGGACTGAAAAATAATATAAATACGAAGTATCTTCAACAAATGTACATGTCGTTTATACTCCCTCATCTGGAATATGGCGCACTCTTATTTCTTCAATCTAACGTTGAATTCTTATCGAAGTTAGACAAGGTCCATTATAGAGGGTCTCTGATAGTCAGCGGCTGTGTACATGGTACAAACTTCGCGAAAGTTCTCAATTGTCTTGGTTGGCAAAGTCTTGCAGCCCGCAGAGATGCAAAATTATTGTTGCTTATGTATGACAATGTTAATAATAATGTCCCACCATTTATTTCTAGTCTCTACAACTTATATAGAAACCCCGTCCTGGACAATCGCCTCCGTCATCATAGATCTTATATTATACCAACACGCACATCACAAACTCTACGTCGTTCCGCAATACCATCCTCGATTAGCCTATGGGAGACTTTACCTCAATGTATTAAACAATCATTTTCACGTAATTCCTTTAAGTTTAATGTGAAAAGACGTCTTGCTGGTGGAATTTATAAATTCCCTACCAGTAAGCTCGATCTACCCCGTCAATTAGAAGTGCTACTGAACAGATCTCGCTGTGACCTTTTATTTAATAGTCATTTTTATGCACATAATTTCACGACTGTTACTGACCCTAATAATTATTGCCCTTGTGGCTTTCGACAGCAGTCTACCTTTCATGTCCTATTTCATTGTCCCCTTGTTAATAACCATCGTATATCGTTTCATAATAAAATTGCTTCTATTTCAGACTTCGATATCATTAGTTTCAACGCATATAACCTCTCCGATCGTGCCGAAATACTGCTACACGGTTCCACTAATTTCCGTTATTCCGCCATCCGAAATCTTTTATCTATGAGTCACAGCAGGTTTTTTACAAGAAGCAGTTATGACATACGATACCCTTTGATGACTTCATCCCTTTTTCTTTCCTCCATTTGTTGGTCCCTTACCGCCCCCACCGACCACCGATCTGTCTGGGCTGCCGCGATCACGTTCCTTTATTTAGTGTATTTATTTAATCCATGTTATCTACATATATTCTGATTTTCTCTTTCCTATTGTATCTATATGGATCCGCCTGTAATTCTAACATATGTATATTTTTAGGGCCACTAATGCTTGAGCTTCGGCCCTTTGAACTAATATTGTAAATATTATCTTTCACAATAAATTACATTACATTACCAGGTTAGTGGTTTAGTGCATGCTCCGAGCTATCCATTGGTATATAGAATGTCCCGATCGGTTGAATGGTTGCGGAGATCTAGCCATAAACAGTGTGAAAATTTCACTTTTTGTCCTGCCAGTAAGTTTTCAAAGATGTGATTTTGGGGGGTCTCGAGAGAAAAAAGGGCATTTTCGGCCATTTAGGGTGAAACTGTTGTGTTTTTCTGAAAGATGGGGAATTTCTGAGTGGAACTAGAACTAAGAAATTTGCTTACCAGCAAATTTCATGGTCCCCAGAATTGAGAACATAAGAGCCAGCAGAACCAGCTGAGAACAGAAGGACATTTGATGCAACTTTGCAGCCTACCGACTTACCATCATGACAGTAGGCGTAGGCCTACGACACGGCCGGCGCACCGGTAGGTCTACGTGATCAAAAGACTCTTCTGTTGATTAAATCCTTTATTTCCTCTCCCATTTTTAATAGTTTTGGCTGTGAAAATCGATGTTTATTTAATTTGGGCATGTCGTAATGCAACAACTGTGCAGTGCCCCATGCACTGCTGTACTGCTGTATGTCATATACCAGGTACCTGTATGCATGACGAACACACTTGTCATGCTCGTCCAGTGTAGTGTGACAGTGCATTGGATGTACATATGGCATAGGGGTGCCTGCACAAGTGCCATGCCATCCTCCTGCTGCTTCCTTTCTTTCGTCCGTCAAACGACTGACAACATGTACTTAAATATAATGGAGAATTGGATAGCATAGCAACTGGGCCTATTGCACCCAACCCCCGATCAACGAGTTCATATTCAGATGGGCAGTATTTTGGTCATTTTAGAAAGAAGAAACCGCACTCAGCTCAGCTATCAGCACAGCCATGACAGCATGTGCGCGACTACGTTGAGCTACTTACTGGGGAACCTCACGACTCGGGCCTAACAGTCCGGAATTGAAGACTCACAATAACGGCACGGGAGAAATGAATAAAATGAGCAACACCCGTCTATAGTTGTTCTCAAAAATCATATGAACGCACATTTATACAAGTGTATAGATAATTATTAGTAAGTTATAACAAGTCTCGCCAGATCTCGCAAGGATGACGAGACTTTGCGACCTCACGGCTGGGACAACTCACAACTGGACGCAAGGGCCCAACGCGCCGCGTAGCGGCCAACAGCGAAGCTAGCCAAAGACTTGTCACGGGTCAGTCAATAGAATTGGACTCATAGGAGATATGCATCTAATGTTCAGATGGAATATACCAGACGGTTGGTTCACGTTTTTAGTGGCAGTGAACGTAGATGGGTACATTATGTAGCGATATACTGACAGATTTGTTGGGGACTTGCTCTGTGGATGTTGTGAAATGCGATTTTTTAAAGATTATTCTGATTTGTGACGTCATTTCTATTATCATAAAAATATGTGGAATAGCTGGGATGTATTTATAAACGTTTATTCAGCAGCCGCCATCATGGCCGGCTGGAGCATCAGCAGAGCGTCCGGCTATGAATCCGGGGCGCCGGGTTCGAGCCTTGCGATAGGCGATTTTTTTCACGCGTCTGTTTCTCTGTTTTTTTGCTGAACACTTTTAGTCGCAGGACGAATATCTCCCCAGCCCTTCCATTTCCCTACAAATCTGCATTTGCTAATAAATACTTATAACCACAGATCCCTGTCAGCTGTCCTGCATTCAGAGAGACTTTTCACTAAAGTCTCTCTGAATGCAGGGGCAGCTGACGACCATCGACATTCCCCTCCCAGCCACCACAAATATCAACATCCCAACTAACGTTCAAGGCTACTGGGTGCCTCCTGAGTAGAGCACTTACAGTAACCAATCAGGAGCATTGCAGTTTGGGAGAATCAGCCGCCGAATCAGCATTTACGGACATAAAAACACGTCAAAAACATCCAAATGACCCGAATTTCAAAAAGTTTTTTGTGACGTCCCATGGATGGAATTGAGTTTGATTATATTATGCAGGTTGTTTTTTCCGTTATTCGGCTGTTTTGCAGAACACTCGCAATAAAGTTGTGGTGGAAGAAGATAACAGAAACCAGAACCTGAGTGATCACAATATGGTCCCCAGACTGTGATGTCTGGGGACCATAAATAGCTGTGTTTCCCGTTCATAAGTGTCAGGGTTTTCTTGTGAGCAAGATTTGAAGTTAAAAAAACACCAGTCTGCCTGAAAGTTGGAGTCAGATCCCTTGTTATTATATATACATATTTCTGGGGTATTTTACCCCAGGGGTCAGGGCACTGTCCGTGGGGTGCTTTTGGACCTCGGAAACACCCACCACCCCTGCCATGCATGCCTCAAGTCCCTGTGGAAATCATCGCCGTCTCTTCACTTTTATCAGCAGGGAACGTTACCAGTACAGCAAGAGGTTCATCATCAATCAACTTTGAGATAAATTTCACCCGATATGGCTCTCAAAGCTGTTCGGTTATGATCGCCTTTTCATGCCAAATCCATGTAGTGACAAAAGTTACCGCTTCCGTAGTGATAAATATATCAATATCGCGCTTGTAAGGTCATGAAGGTCACCATCTGCCATTGCCCGGGTCCAGCTTCTCTGTTTGTGATGGTCGGCATTGCTCAGACCGCACAGCAGGCTGCTGCTATCCGCGAATCGACACTGACAGTTACGCTTATGATATGATAACGTTGGAGGAGCTACATGTTGAATCCAGTTGCAAAGCCAGGTCTCTGTGACCTTACAACTGTGATTTTGGTGTTGTATAGGCCACACACATCCCCTGGTACCACATTCATCTGTCCACCATTAAAAGATATCTCGACTTCATTGTTGACATTCAATGTTTGCAAACATGGATGTTTACCTTACGTTATTTTGGAATTTTGGGACATGCCAACCCACCAAAATGAATACTTTCGGAATCAACAGAATTTCTGGAGAGACGTGCCACCAACAATTTACTCATAAGACAAAGAAAGCTTGGACATAAACAAACAAAATGTAAATAAACAATGAATTTCGTGGCCCGCGAAAATACCCGTGATACATTATCTTTAATGTACATGTAATATTGGAAGTCAGTGGTGGGTCGATGTTTCCCCTTGTCTCATTAGCTCACCCGTGAGCTTTTGTCGTGGTGCAGCGTCCGTCTTCCATCGTCGTCCGCCGTCCGTCGTCGTCCTCCGTTATGCCTGACTTTCACTATCGCTACGAATGTCCCAAATCGCCCCGAATCTGAAATTGTCCAAATTCGTGGCTAATCGGCTTGAAAATATGCCAAATGTCAAGAATGGGTTAAGAAACAAGTACGAATTCAAAGAATCGTGTAAGAATTGTACGAGTAAGGTACGACTAACTTACGAATAGTCGTGCCCAATTCATACTTGATTCGTAAATACATTCGAGACATTCCTGCCTGTTTTCGGCGTGGGTCCATGGTGCCCCACTTTTACTGTCGCTACGAATGTCCCGAAGCAGAAAGTTGTCCGCTTCGTAAATAATTCTCAAACGTTTCTTGCAGTTCTTAAAGGAGCTCGACGTCCAAGTTGTAAAGTGAGTGTTTACAACTTGGACGTCCAGCTCCTTTAAATGATTCTTGGTTGATTCCTAAAACATTCGTACAGTTCGTGTGAGTTCGTCCAGCCGCCACGAAAGTTTTTGTTTGTCAACAGCATGCATGAACTAAGACTTGTTTCATGTTGCTCAGTTGACAATATAGCAAGTTATCGCAAAATATCAAATTCGTGATATCGATATCACCATGACCCCAACATCTCAGATCAAAAGTAATCAGTCCATTCGATTCCTTGGGTATGGAAACCTAAGGGTAGAACTTGTTTCTGTTGCTCTAGGTGTTAAAGGAGCTGAGTTATGGCATCGGATAAAAGTGTGACGGACAAAATATCAAGTCTGATATGTTGATTACATCATGATTAGCTCATTGGATTGCCCAGGTTGACAAACCTAGGGGTAGGATGTGTTGCCGGAGCTGTAGCTGTTGAAGGAGATACGATATGAAGGCGTGACAGACCGGACACACACACAGATACACAGATATACACACAGACACCATGACCAAAAACAATATGGTTCCCGATCACTGAGATCATGATAATAGTGTACGAAAATGCTCAGACGCCGTAACCGTCTCATCTTGACTACCAAGGGTTTGTGACATCACTCCGCGCTCCGACTATGATGTAACCGTCTGTGCGAAAGACATTATGGCTTCCAAGGAATAGAAGGCTCTGATGAGTGGATTTTGACTGATACTTGTTTTACCAAGCAATTCAGGCGTGGGGTCGACTGATGCGAATTGATCGGCAATAACAAAAACATTATTGTTTTCTTGATATGTAGAATATTAAATCAATCAATTGAATAATGGACATAAAGCTATCGTGTTTGTACTTATGGTAAATTCGTGATTTTGATAGTCGGTTTGTGTCAATTTTTTAATTGAGGAGAATTAATTAACGTGCAATAATTCAGAACGAATACCAATGGTTTTGTTCCACGAAAGTGCAGCCGCGAAGTTAGGTCCCATATTCACTATGAGGTATCATACATTGTGTAAATGCACTTTTCTGTAGTGTTTTGCAAGAAAGTGCCTGCCTGAAGAAGACCCCAGTTGGGGTCGAAAATTTGCAAAAAACAGCTGGAGGACGACCTCTGCTTTTATATCTGTAAATGTACTCAAAATGCAGTGAAAAGCTACGATATTCGCAACGAAATGGTTCCATCATCTGCATGGTTCCATTACCTGCAGAGAATCGACTTACTTTTTGTGGCAGATTTGTCAATCTGCGTGTTTTGTGTTCCAAATCCAGTCGTGACGGATGACCAATTACTTAGAATATCACACTTAGTCTATGATCACACTTGGGCCTGAACATACTTATAGGCGCACATGTATGCTTCAAGTTATGAACTGATGTCTTGGATGTAAAATTCCAGTATAAGAAGACCACTCGGGATCCTGCAGTTTATGGCGTTTATCAAAAGAAATAAAAGTATTTTAAAGAAGTATTTTCTCAAACTTGTTGATGCAAAGTGGTCGTAGGCTGTATCTCTGCGGATTTTTCGTGGTGATAAATATGATTTAATGGTCACATTGGGTAACTGAATTGTTCTCTTTATAAGCGCGGCACCGAAGCTTAACAACTTAGTCCACTGAAAACACCGGACAAGAGATCACCCGAGCTAAACATAGCTATAGTTTTACATCAGCATTATTTCCCTCGTGTGCAGTACATTTAACAAACCCCATTACCCTCTCTACTGATTCAATATTCACAAAAGGAAGACATCGAATCGGTAAAATTAATCAATTCACGTCTCCTCTGGAGGCGGCTGTGGCCCGCGATAGGGGAGGAAGCCGTGTGACGTCATTCCCACTAGATTTCATTGCGCAAGGTGGCGGTCGTAGGAGCGGAAGAAGACGACGGTCTGACTGGCAGATGCATCATGGGGGTTTTCATAGTTGCATCATGGGGATTTGTAATCAATTATAGCCGTCATTATGGGCGTTCTTGAGTTTTTTAAAAATGGAACTCTTGGCGGCAAAAATCGATTTGCCTTTTTCTTGAGTGTCTGAAGACAGTTCGCAAATAGATTTGTTTGGTATTTTGTTGTGCAACTGATAACACCTTAAGGGACGGCATTTCTCCTAATAGATGACTGGTCTAATGCAGAAGTATACAGTGTCTTCGAGTTGGTCCGTCGCATAAACAAATCGTCACTGGCGTGAAATCAAAATAGGCCTATAGCTCTTGTTCTAGTTTTATGATTCATGGGTGCTTGGATTTTCGGCTTGATTGTGAATCATGGGCTGGGGTTTAACCAGGTCTAAGTGCATTTTTAACTTGACACAAATAACTTGTGGCTACAGGAGACTATTAGCACAGGGATTTTGGCTCAAGTTAAAAATGCATTAGGCCCAGTTTAATCCTTGGCTTTAGTTTTAGTAAATATAGTTATTGTGCAATTTTGAGGATGGTTCCCTGGGCTTACTATACCCTCCGTGCCATAGTGGGCCTATTACTGCAGCTTCGGCCTCGCTCCTCGTCATACAAAGTTGAATTTGAATTTGATAACTTTATTGAGCACCATAATTATATATCGGGGGGCCCAAAAAGTAGAACAATTTTATCTTGGCATATCTCACTTTTCCTTGGATTGAATTTAATGAAATTGTGCATCTCATAAGATGGTAATGTTTCAAATCTACTCTAAAAATCTCAAAAATATCCACCGCGTATTCTGGATGCACTACTCAATTTAAAATGGCATGTTGAAAAATGCAATATCAGAAATGTCGGAATTGCGTCACCTGACAAGTTGATGATGCCGGCCTGTCTCGACTGCATACAGGCACTATCATCTGTCAATCATGTGGGCCCCCATCCCGTACCAGTCGTGTGACACAAGCCTACTTGGAGGGGCCACTCCAGAGTTAATCAGGAAAGATGAGTGGCCTCCTCAAAGTACTGATTGCAACCACATGGGCTATTCGATATGCGACTCTCTCAAAGAAAAGGTGTATCGCGGACGAATAAAAAAAATCAATGAGGAGGAGTTAAACGACAGGATCCTAGTTTCTTGGGAAGAAATTTCATTAGTCGAAATTCGTAACAGCATTTTAGGATGGAAGAAACGGCTGAGAATGGTGGTAGAAGAGGATGGAGGACACATCCAACATAGGTTGAAATAGGTTGTTTTCTCTGATTATTGTATTTTTGGACATGCAATTTTGATTTGGACAGTACTCACAGGAATAATATCCGATATCTTTGATGTTTGCAGGGGTTGCTGACGCTGAAAGGGTAAATGTCGTCCTGGGTATACAAAGATTACCCAGGATCTCAATCTTCGCTAAAACAATACTCTGGGTGTAGTTTCGGTAGCCGAACATCACCAAGCATCCGCAATCAGTGCGTAATAGGAACGAGTCCTATTTAGAAATCCCGTGGAATCTCGCGGTCTCGCGCCGCGGTACTTATTGAGTGTAGCTGTTCATGACATTCTTCAGGCAGTCATGTGACCACGGGCGAGACAACGATGCTGGGTTATGTTCGGCTACCGAAAGTACACCCAGGGTATTGTTTTAGTGAATATTGAGATCCTGGGTAATCTTTGTATATACCCAGGACGACATTAACCTTTCAGCGTTGCTGACGATATGCTGAAGGTGGTCTCTGTGAATTCTCAAAGATTTTGGTAGGGATATATTGTGAGACAAAAAGTTTCCACTTTTTTGGGACACCCGATACACACAATTATAAAACGATACATTAAACAAGTGCCCAAAAGGGATTACCCAAGGTGGTCAGGTGACCCATAAAAGGGATCCCCCAAAATAAGTTCAAAGCGTGGCGAGGAGCGAGACCAAAGCTCTGCGGTTGGAGGTCCTCTCTGGGTAGATTACAGTGGACTTCATATACCTTGTCACAGGTTGTCAAACGCTGCATGCTCTTCTCCATGCCACATAGCAGTGTAGATTTCAATGGTGTCTCAGATTCCCTTCCAAGTACCACGCATTTAACCTCGTTTACTCAAATTGACATGATCTACAACTGTCTACCAACATGAACGTATTATATTTACTCCTGTCATTTACTCGTATAAGCGTGAATTCCATTAAGGAAGTTTTTTCCATTTATCTGGAAGTCCTCGTATTTGTTTTACCCCATTGATTAGTCTAAATGTGGATTTTTCGGTAATTTTCCTCCCGTCTCGTTTTTCATCCCCATACTGTATACAAACACTTACGCTAACTTATTGGTTCCGAATAAACACGTTTTCTTTTATAGCATTGATGTGATATCCAGTTGAGCAGTCATTAATGTATGCGAATTACACAAGTAGATTACACGATTTTTGTGCTCGCCTTCTCTTTCGAATTACATAAGTGGTGTAAATTCGTAGGATAATCAAGAAGGAATCGGCGATGTTCTGTTCGAGTCCACGATGGAACACTCTAGATGGTCAAACGTTGCCTGACTATTCACTAGAGACTGGTTTTTTTTCCACTCATTGTGAACGAGAAATGACAACACTTATACTGTCTTATTAGATAGGTTAAGATCCCGAACGCGAACGGCGAACGTGAACGCGAGTGACGTCAGTAGGCAGTTACGTGACTTACCCACTCGCGTTCGAACGCCGTTTCTTGTACATGAATTCCTCTTCCTAAATCCTTTGTCCTGAGGAGGTCCCGGGCTTAGGTAATCCGAATGAATAGCCCACACAGATCTTCTTACGGAGGTCTTGGCCGTGAACCCAATATTCAAGGAATCAATCTAATAGGCATGATGTAAAAGGCGGCTCATGGCGGTCAAGGTCACATTCATTCAAGATGGACGCCGTCGGCAGGATGGAAAATGACATGATGAACAATAATGACCATCGACCTCGGCCTAACCGGGTTTTTTGCCATTTGTAACCTGCTTTTACGTATGCAAGCACAACAACGACATCGTAGGATGCTAACACTAACGTCGTAGGACGTAAGCACTTTCTGAATTCAATACAGTGCGGCTTTAAGTTTCTTGCCACAGGTTGTTCGTCTTCCTGTTTCACAGATTTTTTTATTTCATATGACAGAAAAAGAATAGATCCACTTTGAGATCAGCAAAGACGATCGACTTGGCCGAAATTATGATCGATTTTCCCTAAAGAAATGAGACCACCGATTACAACTGACCCATCAGCTATTTGTAGAAACATGTAATGCCACATTGGTAATGTCATATTGTGGGCTACCTTCCGCGAATCACGTTCCGATGCACGACACTCATGCGCGCTTGAGACGGATAGAATTACACAACCCAGCTGGACCAATGACTTGCACAAGGGATTTCGGCCGTTGATCATTGGTATTCTTAAAGTCGGGTCAAATTAATAATTTAAGATCAGTGATAGACGGAACAGGTAGGCATTATTTTTGCATCCTTTCCATCGGCGAAGAAAATCTTGCTGCTGTAAAAAGCAAGCATGCATCTATCTAAGTCATCACAAGTGTATCCCGTTGTCAACATTTGATATTAGTTCTAACTTTCTGATTCAAAATGAAATAAGGATGACATAGTTTCGTGAAAAAAGCACCGAAAGACACATGTGTTTTTAGACTTTGTTTTCTGCTTGCCATTTGTACGTAATGTTTCATGTTGTGTACAATGACGTCTCCTTACTCTATCAATCGGTAGGTGTCTCTCAAAGCAAGCACCTGGGCACTACTGCACATAACCGGAATTCCGATCGTGCTTGGTTTCAAACTTAAAAGTGACAAAAGTCATAACTGATTGACATTCTGGTTAGAAAACCCGGTGTGATGGTGTTGTACATGTAATGCAACCTTGACCAACGGCACATCCTCGCGACGAAGCTTCTTGTCGGATTCCCGCACATGTATATTTGGCATGTTCAAAAACTATTCCTGAAGTCTCGCGTTGGGTTGTTCCAAACAATGCCATCTGTAGCGTTTGAGCGTGAGAGACACACTCCCATTTGAAATCTTTTCAACTGATAAAATGCAAAGATAGGTTAAAAGTCAAGAAAGGGGCTCACTTTTAGTCCAGGTGCCGAGCNGTCGCCCGTGTGCGCCATGCTTCAAGAGTTGTACGGCGCCACACCAAACCAAAAACAAAAGCAGTTTATTTTCCGGAGTTAAAGGTCGAGGGTGATGTTCTGGAACTAGGAAGTGCCTGTGCTAAAGTAGGTCCAGAGTAAAGGTTTTTTAACAAAACATGACTCCTGTCTGATAGTATTAGGCCTACACAGTGAGATAACTTGTGGATATCTGTCCCCAGGGGAAATATCTTTTATTCAGAGCCATACATCAGTGCATCATTTAAGAGGCAGTGGGGTGAGGTAAAGGAAATTGATTGGTTACGCAATTCACTCCAATGTTAAACAGCCAACAACGCTTCAATTAACACACAAACTAGGCTTTTCTAAGGACATGCAATTGCATCACAATGTTGTGGTCAACCGTTGGTCTATTTCATAATCCATGGGTAAAGGTGTCCATGCATAATAATGGCCAATTGTACCAGTACAATGCCAACTACAATAGGAGTTGTGGCATATGATCCCTGAACTGTCCCCGGCCTGGACAGTCAGGATCGAGGAGAAACTCTATTAGGAATAGAGTGTGGACTGTCGCATTCATGTCAAAAGATATCATAGCTGCATCTGTCTGGGTAGGTGGAGATTACACGGTGTTACTATGGAACTTACCCTCTCCGGCCGCTAAGGTTATAATGCAAGAGAAAGCCATCATACCTTACATTGCTGCATTAGGGCAAGATCATCTAGTTGTCCTGAGAAGGCGATCACCGATCCTTACCGTCATGGATGTCGTCAGAGAGACGAAGAGGGAAATTGATGTGAAGCTCTCAGATGAGGCGATAAAACGGTTGTGTTCCGTTGAGGGTGTTAGTCATGGAAATTTCTTGGTTTCATATGGGCCGAAAACACCAAATGATCATGTTTTGTTGATCGACCGTGAAGGTAACGTACTCCAGGATATCGAGACCGCTGAAGGCTATCGATTAGCATTCTGTAGAATTACTGGTATGGTTGTTATATGTACCAATAGAGCCGACACAATCTCATGCTACCAGGTGGGTGAGAACAGCCTGACTAAGGTCATGTCAGTACCTCATGGGGTGAAGGGGTTCGAATGTACTGATATCTGTTCAGGTACATTTGGGGAGGTATTCATCGTTGGGGCGATGAAAGGTGATACACCCCGAGAGGTCAGGGTGTATCAACCTGGCATTGACACAGAGAAGAAAACTGTGTCAATGAAACAAATACAAATCAGTGGTGAACAGATGAGAGCAACATTGCTTCCATCTTGCACTGTGAAAGGAAACAGACTCATTATCAGTTATAATAACAAAGTCCACATATTTGACCTCTTGGTTTAAAGAGCCACTGCATTCATTATGTTTTCTCGTGGCGACCGACGTAACTGCTTTGACCTTTGGGCAACCTACTCTATGCAGGATCGACAAAACTGTTCCAATCTATCTGTTTGAATGATCTAAGATATTGATTAGGCATTGAGACTATTGCCAAACATAAAAGAATGAGTTCACGTTGGTACCTGACTTGATAAGGGATTAGTCAGGCTGTGACAGACTGTTGAACTTCTCAAGTGATGAAAAGGATGGCGGACAATTTTGTCAGCTAAGGTTTCGTCATAGTATCAGTCTAGCTAAGGTTTTACCACTGGCTTTGTATGGGTCGGATAAGACACCAGTCTTATCATGATGGTTCCCAATTCCTCCGCCAGGGAAGGGATATTAGGGATACCTTATGCAGAGAGTGGCACTTCAAGACGGTCGATACATCTAATCTACTCTACTTTGTTCTGGGCCAAACCTCGGCTCCAGCCATGGCAGGTGTGATAGCGCCAACCCAACAGTGTGAGAAATGATGTCTCATTTACCTGGACCCAAGGTTGAGTCAACAATAAAAGTCTGTTTTTACTTTTCTGAATTATTATTTTGCCAAAAGGCCGAGGCCCAGCGCATATATGAAATGTTACAGTAACTATGTTGAATGCGAGACATTTCATGGCANTCAGGTACATTTGGGGAGGTATTCATCGTTGGGGCGATGAAAGGTGATACACCCCGAGAGGTCAGGGTGTATCAACCTGGCATTGACACAGAGAAGAAAACTGTGTCAATGAAACAAATACAAATCAGTGGTGAACAGATGAGAGCAACATTGCTTCCATCTTGCACTGTGAAAGGAAACAGACTCATTATCAGTTATAATAACAAAGTCCACATATTTGACCTCTTGGTTTAAAGAGCCACTGCATTCATTATGTTTTCTCGTGGCGACCGACGTAACTGCTTTGACCTTTGGGCAACCTACTCTATGCAGGATCGACAAAACTGTTCCAATCTATCTGTTTGAATGATCTAAGATATTGATTAGGCATTGAGACTATTGCCAAACATAAAAAAATGAGTTCACGTTGGTACCTGACTTGATAAGGGATTAGTCAGGCTGTGACAGACTGTTGAACTTCTCAAGTGATGAAAAGGATGGCGGACAATTTTGTCAGCTAAGGTTTCGTCATAGTATCAGTCTAGCTAAGGTTTTACCACTGGCTTTGTATGGGTCGGATTAGACACCAGTCTTATCATGATGGTTCCCAATTCCTCCGCCAGGGAAGGGATATTAGGGATACCTTATGCAGAGAGTGGCACTTCAAGACGGTCGATACATCTAATCTACTCTACTTTGTTCTGGGCCAAACCTCGGCTCCGGCCATGGCAGGTGTGATAGCGCCAACCCAACAGTGTGAGAAATGATGTCTCATTTACCTGGACCCAAGGTTGAGTCAACAATAAAAGTCTGTTTTTACTTTTCTGAATTATTATTTTGCCAAAAGGCCGAGGCCCAGCGCATATATGAAATGTTACAATAACTATGTTGAATGCGAGACATTTCATGTTAAGTTTTTGTGTTCTTGCTGCTTTTAGAAGATGCTGTATATCAATTGTTCAATCACTGTACATTCAGTGTTTGTTATTGCCCTTGGGTCCTACGCCGACTTTGGCAATCTGTCTATACCGTCCTTAGGCCCATACTTTTGAGGCACTCCTCTTGTATTGCGTGAATGATGATTGGCTATAAAAGCCTCCCAAGTTCGACTGTAACTCCGGTTGTGGCCCCACGAGGACTCCTAAGATTGTACAGCCAGAATAGGAAGACGGTATTGGCGAGGATTCCCTCTATAAACCTGTTTAGCTTATTCTTCATACTTCTCCGATCAGAAACTATCTATGATCGCCTTGAATTATTGAAACATGACGTCATTATACACAAGAATATGATTTCTAGGTGAAGTATTATCCTGTATTTTCCGCTTATAATTCAATACAAATGTAATTACTTCAAGCAAAATGATTCTCGTTGAATCAGTTCAGACAGTATGTTTGGCAAACCCATGTTTTACCTGCATGTTTCCTGACATAGTACAGTGTGTTACAAAATACCTCAATGACAATAGCTCTATCACTGTTCTCCTATTGTAATGAGGATAAAGTTGAAAAATCCTGTAGCCTACTTCATGGTTGGCGGCTGTTTATTTAAAGTCACACGTTCACGAGAGCTACAGCAGCCGTCGATTTGTTTGTTAAAACACCAGTAAAAGTTTGTTAGCAATTGTTGGATAATGGAAAAAGTGTTATGGTCACAGTCGAGCATTACTTCACAAAGATTACTTCACAAAGATGCATGCCACTATCACCTGACTTTCTTAAAGGAGTTAGACACCGAAGTTGTAAACACTCACTCACTGGTTCTCTATCCACGGACGCCTGCGGTGCTGCCACCTATTGTCGGTGATATGTACTGACGTGAATATCGTGAGTGAGTTGCATCGGACCGGGAACCAGTCTAACGATCACGGGTGCTGCCACCTGCACGAAGGAATAAAACTAGTTTGCCGACCATATTTGTAAACAAACCAGCTTGTTTACAACTTCGGCGTCTAACTCCTTTAACTCGTGTTCGAACAAAAATATGAAGAATCGACGGCTAGTGTAGGTCTCATGAACGTAAGACTTCAAGGTACTAGACAATCGACGTCATCTTCGGATTTGGCCTACTCGGCTACATTCGGAAGGCCATCGTACACTACCTCGACCGTATAAAGGAGCCTGGGCGTAGCAATGATCTTTCAAATCGAAAGGTTATTCAGTGATTTGCCGCAAGTGAGTGAATCATCTTCCACACTTGATATAGTGCAGACCGTTTGTCAAGATTGACTCCAGACATCACCGCCGCCGCCGCCGCCGCCGCCGCCAGCAGCAGCAGCACCAGCACCTTGCGTCTAGTGTTGAAGTTTTTATTACGCGGACTGTTGTCTGTACACGGCACAGCTGGTCGACATTTTGTTGAATCATGATAAAAACATGTAAATCACTTCTTCGGGAATCGGCGATTCAGGGTCCATTTAACAATTAGCCGGGGTTTCATACCGTTTTATGATTATGAAATAGAAATCGGGTAATGCTTTTATCCACTCGCATACACCGAGCAGTTTGTGTGCATGAACCTAGGTCCCATGTTTCCTGGTGAAGGACTGGCCCATATGCATAGAACGTCCTCAAGTTATGCCTAAAACTTTTATGTAAATGGTAGGCAAATTTCACTTCGCCAAGTGTCATACTTAAGGGAGCGGTAGTGGAAACCTACACCGCCGTCAATAGTGCGGCGGTCGATGGTTGAACCGTTTTATTTATGAATAACCATGTATTGTTAATAAAATTAGGCGTCAAGGACAAGCTGATCATGGCTCGTTGCCAAATCCTGCACCGTTTCAAGAATATTGTCCAGCACAATGCTTTTATACACCCGGTGCGTCCATGCGCATAGGCCTATTTTAATGACAATAAGGAGGTTACTGTAGTAGCCCGCGTATTTCGAAACGCGTAGGCGTGTTTTGGCCAAAATATGAAAATGTTGGGAAGTCTTTTCTCGTCCATCAGGCATCGCACTTCAGTGGTTTCTTTGCATTCGGCAGCAGTATATTTGTGCGCAGGGCGCGACGTGGAGATTTTTTCACTATTCAACAGGATTCGGGAGATATTCAAAAAGTTCATTTTTGACCAATTTGTGGCACAAATTACATAATTATCATTACTAAGAATTAGAATTTGCAAATTGCATGTAACTCAACGTCGTGCACTGCACATATGTAGGCCTATTCCCCAACATTCGGTGAGAAAACACCAGGTACCAGTCGCGTTGTTNAATGTGACATTGACATGCCTAGGTCTATTCTGAATTGATTGAGTACAGTTGATCAGCTCTCAATGAAGTCTTTTTTCATAACACCCATTAAAGAACATGGTCATTACTGGTGTTAGCTTTCATGAAAAGTGATCGACCCGGGGTGATCGATTAGGCAATCAAGATCATGCCCTTCTATCCAATGCCTAGCCAATGCAACTGTGCATAATCGTATTAACATTGATTGGATAAAAAAGACGCATATTCAACAGAATAACCACTCCCAGCTCGCTGAAGTGGGCTGGACGTTCTAATACCAGAAGTGATGTTACAAGTCCGATTTTACGGTATGTAGGCCTATACTGCTCGGCCCACGCCTATTCACATTACACACACAATCCTCAGTCCAATTATGCTTTTTGTTGACAAAATGTTGTAGCCGTGCGGGAGATGTGTTTAGTTTATTTTTAGATGAATGACTTAAATACTATTCCTTACTACCCTCTGTGAACATCCCACTTTGAACATCCCACTTTGGACTTCCCACTTTGAACTTCCCACTTTGAACTTTCCACTTTGAACATCCCACTTTGAACATCCCACTTTGAACTTTGAACTTCCCACTTTGAACTTCCCACTTTGAACTTCCCACTTTGAACTTCCCACTTTGAACATCCCACTTTGGAGTTCCCACTTTGGAGTTCCCACTTTGAACTTCCCTCTTTGAACATCGCTCTGTGAACTTCCCACTTTGAACTTCCAACTTTGAACTTCCCAGGTTGAACTTCTCACTTTGAACTTCCCTCTGTGATGTCTAATGGAAACAACGTAGAAATATTCCCTCTTTGGACTTCCCTTTTTGGACTTCCCTCTTTGAACATATCCCTTTTTGGGGGAAAATACCGCCCATACCTGAAGTGCATTACAACCTGTCGGAACACTTAAGACATAACATATCCGATGTTGACAATCAGGGAAACACCACCTCCCGCCTACATATCCCACGTGAATAAGCAGTTATTCTTTCCTTGATGTCTGCAATTTTCGGAAGTGGACATTTCATTGCCCTCAAAAAGTGTCGTCATAGCCTATATATTGTGGAACGAAGGCTTTTATATATTCTTTGGTGCTGTTGTTCGCTGTGGCGGTTCTCACGACCTGTTTCCAAGTTTGGACATTTCCAACAGATTGGCAAACTTGTCTGAAACTATTTGGGATTGTTGCTACCGGGTTTGGGTATCGGAGTGGCTTCCTGGCGGCATGGAGAAAACGCGGAATTCCGCTAGACATAATTTGGTGGTCTGCAGTTTGTACAGTTTAACTGGTGTGAAACTTGTCACGTGGATCATCCCCTCCCCTTATCTCTTATAATATTGGCACTAGCCTAGATACGAGGTAGCAAGGTGGTTGAGCTACAGAAACAATCCCGCTGTGGCTGCATTCCAACTGTTTTGTTTGGCCTTGTTATTTCATTATTATTATATGCTACATGTGTTAAGGCCAGAGTATAGTTTATTCTATTGTTAAAAGCTATAATTACAGTTACGGATTCTTGGCGGATTTCCGTGGAATTCCGCGTTTTCGCCATGCCGGCTTCCTGATGGCTTTACAGTTCAGCGATGCTGCTTTGATTGCCATTGCTAATGCAGCAGAAATACCGTTTTCCTATGTCCTACAGACCACGATACTGAAAGAAATTCAAAACTTATTTTGAGTCTTAGCGGGGCTTGTGTAGTACTCGTGTGCGTGTTCGCCACGGGCGTTAAAAATATATCTCAGTTAGGGGAGCTAACCAAGCTGGGGGTGATGAAAATGATCTCTTAATAAAAAGATAATCTGATACTCCTTGTGTGGTGAAAAGTATGAACAACATAATAGTAGGCCGGCCAACATGAAGTTTTAATCATTTGTCGGCATCGTGTGTTATGGGGTGTAAATCCAACCGTTCAAATGATAGCTGTACATCGGGTCCCATTTTCCTATACAAAGCTCAGTATATTTGAACACAATGACCTTGATAATGACCTTTAACTGGCAAATCCAGGGTGGCATCAACCCTTAAATTCCACCTCATCTTATAAGGGTATGATCTAGCGTGGATGCCAGCCATTAAATGTATTACCAGCAGATAGAAACATGGTATTTAATCAAATAAGCATGTCTTTTGTAGTTTTTAACTAGTTACGAAATTGGAAATGGCGTCTTAATGCATTTTGACCTATTTTACATGAAAAAAGTTATTTCTTGTTACGCAACTACTGAAAACAATTAAAAACTTGCTTATTTGGTTACAAGCACCATATTTCTATCTGTTGGTAATACATTTACAGGGTGTAAATCCAACCGTTCAAAAGTTAGCTGTACATCGGCTCCCATTCTCCTGTACAAAGCTCAGTTCTTGCCCCAATGATAAAGTCAGTTCCAAAAATTCAATCGGCCTTAACTCCGTCAAAATTAAAATTTAACAGTGGCATCCACCCTAATATTGTTCAGTAGCCTGTATTTTACAGTTCTAGAGGGGATGCCATCCATTAACAGAAAATGCCGACTAATTGTTTTCTAGAGACTTTTTGGAGGTTTGGCCGGCCTACTATTATACTGAGTGTGAGCTCATCAGATTCAGATGAGCACGTATTTGGTAAGTGAACAAAATGTGGTTTTGGTTAACACACCGTGCCTACTTCTGTTGGGATCGAGCTTCCTAAACACGTTTGACACACACCGTAGACATCCGACATTGTTGGCAGGTAACTTGGGTTACGCATTCTCCGTCGCCCACATCAGCTCGTAGGGAATTCGCCTCAAGATTTTGTGAAAATCTGAAAGGAAATGAAGAAGTAAGAATTACATGTACTACTAATCTGTACAATGACGAACTACTTTAGAGTCGTTGGTTATATCGAACTTGCACTTACAAAATGGAATACCGTGTGCCCAACCTTGATCCCAGTCTCCTCCCCCGTCGTCAGAGGCACGAATCACAGGAGTTAAGCCCTAGGGGCGGGGTTCCATTTTGTCCAATATCTCGACCAATGAATATTATCCGCCGTCAGACACCACTTCCAGATGTGAGTGAGCGACCGGACTATCATGCAACTAGTCATTGCAACATTTGGTGACATGCATAAAGACTAACGAATGCTTTTGCTTCAGATTTGTACAGATTGCCTAGTGCATATGTATTGCAAATTTCAAGTTAATTCATTTGCTATTCTTTATTCATATGACCCAATATTTTGTGGCCACATCATATTCATCCTGAAGAAATCTACGGACACAGTCGGTGTATCACACCGCCCGCCGACTACACTCTACAGCCGTTCTGGAGTGTAGTCGGCGGGCGGAGCGATAAACCGTCTGCGTGTCCCGAGTCTAGAAGAAATCAGGTCTTCTCAGCATCGCTCCATGGCTCGCACGCACGAGGTAGGAAGCGATGCTTGGAGGACCTGATTTCTTCCAGATGTATCACATATTGTCTGCTGGGACGCTGTCCCACTGGGCGTTAAGGTGACTCTCCACGTGAGAGATTTCTCGCGCAAGGTTCTGCTCTCCGAGAGTAACTTGCCTGTGGAAGGCACTACGCAAGTTTCGTGTCGAGAGCAAACAAAAAGTACCGCGAGTTTTCTTGGTGATCAAATTCTCTCATTTGGAAAGGCCACGGAAAGTTTATGTCAGAAGGTATTTATGGTCTCGGAGAATTCTCTCATAGAATAGAGCAAAACTACATGTATTTTGGCCTCCAAACCATACGAAAATATCTACAAATTTACAATGACAATCTGACAGCAAGCACATTGTTTTTTTTGTTTTCGTCGTTGTCACTACCTGACTCTGCACCGATTCTGTCTTCACCGGCCTAAGACTACTGCTGCTCCCGAAACAAACACTCCGCCCAAATATTCCACTCCCAAAGTGAATATTCCCAGTCTTTTCAAAGTGGAGGGAGCACACAACACTAATTTGCCAACTTGGCTTCAAAATCAAATATCTAGTCCAACACTATCTTCTGTGAATGTCCTCACTGTCCTTAAAACTTGACCACAGTAAAATTACTACTCTTAAATCAACTATAGAATCACATTTTTTTGACTTTTACTCCATATACACAAACTCCCAAAGAAGTTAAATATATACAAATCCCTGAATCACAATACTATTTTCCACCCTGACTAGACTTAGAAGACATGAACATGCATATTCCCAAATGAATCATATTCACAGACTCCTCCTCAGCGTGAACTCTGAATTAGCACACCAGATGACTATAATATGAAAGCACCAAATTTCCAAACATGAATGAATGACACCATGGGTACCGAACCACACAATGTACAACTGAATTTCCTTATATATACTGATTGAGACTATTCCAAATTGTCACCACAATACTCCATGAGAAACAATATGTCATTTATCACAAGATCTACGAATTTCCGCCAAGATGAGAATCATCATCTTGTTCCTGAGATGCCTCCAGTAGACAAAGTTTATTTACAGGTCTCCTGAAGTCACCAGTAGCAGTTTTCACAGTTACTTTCCTTACAAGACCATCAGCTTCTGAAGGTTCAGTGTCCACAATCAATCCCATCGGATAATGTCCTCTGTGAGACAATTCCATCTCATCAATCAGCATCACTAGATCACCCTTTTCAAAGCAGTCCTCACTTGAGTGATGCTCTTGGTTCGCTCCTGAAGCGAAGTAAGGTACTCCACCTTGAATCTCGACCAGAATCCATTGACAAGTGCTTGAACTTGTCTGTATCTGTTTCTCACAATTAGATCCCGTCCATAGAATACTCCTGGAGGATGTGCACTTGCAGGTTCTGGATTTACAATCATGTTTGGCGTAAGAGGCAGTGGATCAAACGGATTTTCACTGCTAGCACACAATGGTCTCGAGTTATACAGAAACTCACACTCCGTCACTACAGTGGCGAGTTGATCCTCCGTGTAACCTGTCCTTTCAGAGTGTTCAACATGGCTCTTCTAAGAGCTCTACATGGCCTTTCAAACAAGCCATTGCGATTCGAAGCTTTTGGTACATTTGGTATCCACTGAATCTCTGATTCCATCATGAATTTCTCAACTCCTGTTGAATTGTACAGTTCCTGCATCTCATTGATTTCTTTCACTCCTGCAGAGAACGTACCAGCATTGTCCGTGATCAATTTCTTAGGTCTGGATCTCCGCGCAATAAAGCGTCGCATTGCATTCAGAAATGACTGCACTGTAAGATCTGTCATGATTTCAAAGTGCACAGCTTTGACTGTGAAGCTGACCAGACCTAGCACATATCGTGGCACTGTGCTTCTCAGAATTTTGACCTTGACCGGCCCCATGATATCACAACCAGTCTCAAACCACAAGTTTCCACCTGTGACACGCAAAACTCCTTGGATTTGCTCCTTAGGTTGTCTAACTGCTCTAATACAGACAATGCACGTAGACTCAATCATGTAGCACAGTCTCTGTCCATGAATTATCCAAAATCTCTTCCTGAGAAGATACAACAGAGTTTTCGGAGGTGCGTGCAAATATACCTCATGATACCACCTGGCTATAATGACAGTCAAGTGATGCCTCCTCGGCAAAATCAGTTGATGCTTTGCAGCGTACGACAACTCCGATTCAGCCAACCGACCTCCTACTCTGAGTGACCCATCTTGATCAACGAATGGGTGCAGTTTATGAAGCTGAGTGTGCTTCATCCTGGGTCCAATTCTTCCCAGCTGTCCGATTTCAACACTGAACTCCTTCCCTTGAAC
>NMRB01000524.1:327336-345226 GCA_002633025.1 Notospermus geniculatus
AAGTACAGTCCAAGAATTTAATTTTCATTACATAATAAAAAATATCAAAGAATTGTAAAAATTTGTTCCAAGATCTGAAACTTTTCGTCCAAGATTGTCACGTGCGTCTTGCCAAGATGCAAGTGACCACAAAACTGATGACGTCATGAAGTACATGAACAACCCGGGTGCATTTCGTCATTTTCATGAATTTACTTTTTGCCTGGCAGCTCTGACGCATTGGGAAACTTCCGGCATAGAACATGCAGTAGGATCATTGCTCAAAAGGGCTGAAAATTACCGCTATACCTCCTCCGGGGTGTGCAATAGGGAGACAAGACCAATTCCAACAACTTTTCAAAAGGGACCCATAGTAAATTCTCAAGGACTTAGGAGCTAAAGGCCTAGTTCGAGGCTACCATTCATTTCATGATTTACGCTGAATATCAACCTCACTACACTTCTTGGTAGCTGGGGACACTACGTCGGTCCACTTCCGCCGTTGATCCATACCACTTCTTAGAAATAACCAGCTGAATTTCATTGAATAATTTTTGCGGTCATCGAGTCATCGCGCCATCGAGTCTTCGCGTCATCGAGTCAAGTACAACAAGCCATACGTAACTATGGCATTCTCTGCCTTGATCAGTTCAGCGACAGTTATTCTAGATTTCAATCCTGAGTACAAATCTTTCGGTCTCCCTAACTTCGTCTCCTGAGCCCACTGCTTAAATCTGAGCAGCCATGCAACAGACACTTTCAACTTTATCCAATTCGAATGTCCTTTGATCAATTTCATGAGCGTCTCCTCATCTCCCTGATCCTGCTTTTCTGTAGCAAGAACAGACAGTTCATCCTTTTTCAATTCACAATCTGGCAACTCCTCCAATGAGACAGTCGGGCTGACTGGCCACTCATCCTCAGTATGAGACAGAAATGCTGGTCCATGATAGAAAATCTGGTGTACTTGTAAAAACTGATTTACACTGACACCCCTGCTGCATATATCAGTAACGTTCACGGGTCCTGGTACATGCCTGATCTGAACGTCGAGCTCTTCTGCTATCTCCCGAATCTCCTGAAGCCTATTCGCGCAGTAAGGCTTGAATCTCTTACTACTATTGTTCACCATAGAAATCACAGCGGTACTATCTATCCACTGATAGATCTTATCCCATTTCACATCTCCTTCCTGGACCACAAACTTAACAGCTCTCATTGACAGCACCGCAGCTTGCAATTCTATTCTGAGTATTGTCTTGGTCTTTGCAGGTGTAACCAATGCTTTCGCGGCAATGAAATCCACAGAAATCTGTCCATCTTCGTTCACATGACGTGCGAACAACACATAGCCATATCCAGATTCTGAGCCATCTGACATGGCATGGAGCTCTCTGAGTACGACCTTTCCGAATCCTTTAGGCAGAACGTACCTTTGTCGTTCCACAGTCGACAGCTTTGAAATTGAATCCAACCACTTTCTGATAGTATTGGAGTCCTTCTCCGGCAGAGGATCATCCCATCCTTGTCTGGTGCACTTTTGCAAGATTTGCTTGGGTGGCAAAGTCACTGGAGCAATACTGCCCTCTGGGTCAAACAACGATGCCACATGACCCAAGAGTCCCCTCCTCGTCATCGGTCGATCCTTTTTTCGAGTTCTGAACACAAAGACATCCTGTTGAATTTCCCATGTTATCATAGGACCCTTTCCTGGCTCTCCAGTTGTCCTCCGGTTTCAAGACTCAGTTCAAGTTCTTTCATAGACTTAGCCTGCCTCACTGGATCTATCAGTGAACGCAGCTCTGGACAATTTGTGACGAACTTTGCCAGCTCAAGACCACCACATTCAAACATTTCAAAGATCTGCATCACAATGATTCTGGCAGCCTCATAATCACATGACCTTATGACATCATGCACATACGAATGCCTCAATCCCGTTTTGACAACTTCAGGATGAAAATTATATGGATCTGTGTTGTTGACATGAAGAGAAAACCCCTGTTCTGTGTGTTTTGTGGGGAATTAATGACGTCATTTTGTTCACTCCTCTGTAGTACTGGTTTGGGTGGAGAGTCAGTCACTGTGTCAGGATAACTGCGATAGGTGACGCTGTGAGGAGTTTCTACTACAAGGCCTATCCTGTTTAAACTAGGCCCCCTATCGCACAGCACTTCGAAACGACTTCATTGCTGGCCTTGACCAGCTCTTGTTCTTAATAGTTTCTGAAGTATAATATCAAAACCTAAAACTACGGTAGCCTACTGGGAAATGAAGACATGAAGTCAGTGTTAGTGACATAAAAATATATTTTCTATAAATGTCTAAACAAAAAGTAATTGCACACATCTGATCCAGTAGTCTTGAACGTTAGTTGGGATGTTGACATTTTTGGTGACTGGGAGGGGAATGTCATGGTCGTCAGCTGCCCTGCATTCAGAGAGACTTTAGTGAAGTCTCTCTGAATGCAGGACAGTTGACAGGGATCTGTCAGCTACTCAACATAGGTTTATGATAATAGAAATGACGTCACAAGTAGATAGAAACATGGTACATGTACCTCCTGAATCAAGTAAGCCTATTCTTTGGACGTTTTAAGCGGCTACCTAATTGAAATTGACATTTTATGCATTTTGGCCCATTTTTGTGTTAATTTATATAAAAAGCGTCATCTCTTAGTACATAACGACTAAAAACAATTGAGAATGTGTTTGTCTGGTTCCGAGGTACCATGTTTCTATCTACTGGTAATCCATTTATGGGGTGTAAATCCAACCGTTACAAAGTTAGCTGTACATTGGGTCCCACTATCCTGTACATAGCTCAGCTGTTGCGTCCATCGGCGTCCAACGTTGAAGTCAGTTCACAAAATTGAATATGCAAATTAAGTGGGTTCCCGCCGTCCGATTTTGGCGGATTTTGGATGTGATGTCCAAGGTGACCTAATAAAACATTTAAAGCAAAAAAACCTCTGTTGCAATTTGTTCCCGGTTAATTCCTAAATTTACTGGACTATTATGCCACCGCGCTCCCCAACATATGTTACAGGTTTTTGGTTTGACCTACTCTTCTATTATATGTATCTGGGGCTACATATTATGTATTTTATATCAGACTGTAACCCACAGTTTAACTTTTGTCTTTTTGTCAATGGCGACTAGGACGTAGACTTTTCTAACCTGGTTTCTAGATACCCTTCTACAAAGTCTGTCTATGCCGAATTTTGACCATGATCATGTTTCCCTGGAGTGGCTTGCCTGGAACATTTTAATTTAACATTGTCATCTGTTCTTTCGGTACATAACTTACAGGTGAGCACATGGCATATACGAGCAGAACCAAAACGNGGGGGGGGCAGAAAAACGCCAGTTTGCGAATAAAAAAATAATTAAAAGATGAACATTACTATTGAGAGTAAACGTCCATAAATTTAAAACCTTCGATTTTGTCATATTTGGGCCTGTACGAGAAAAGCGCCACTATTTTGCCATTCGGAGCAAATTTGATTCTCTGTTTGCAGAAAGCAAATATCCTTGCGTCCTTCATGGTATATGAAAGCGTCATCGGTTTGAAAGAACTAGTCGTAAACAACGGTCGTGTCATCTTACACTTCACATCGTAACCAAAAAATAGTATTTTATATCGGTATTCGTACACGTAGTTCCTTTTATGTTTATACATGTAATACCAGTACTGAAAAAATCTTTGATGGTGTTGGCTCCATACTGAACCACGAAGGGGCCCAGGAATACCGGTATGTGATGTTTTTCTCCTGACTATCTGACTGACATACCCGTTTTTCGAACGAAAAAGCAAGAAATTGGGTTTCGTTATATCACAGTCAAAGATCACGTCACCGTCATCAGTTAACACGCTATGTAAAACGTCCAAGCAGGAATGCGGTATATTGAAGTGCACTGGATTTGACAACATGACCGATTTACTTGTGTTCACGAATGACATCGTGTGGACCGTTGCTGTTGCACGTTTTGGGTGTCTTAACTCACACGTAAACATGACTTTGTCTTTATGAAGTTCTGGGGGCCAAAATGATGATGCCCGAGAACAACGATCCAATTCCGGTATCTTCATCGTAAACATGACTGATTGATTAAACATATCGAGAAGTTGAAATGCCACATTTCCTTTGTCCCAACAAGTGTTAAGAACTAAAAAACTTCTATTATATAAATTCTGATATTTTATTAATTTATATGAAGATGCATATGTCACCGAACGTAAAAGTTTCAATGATTTATTTACAAGATTGTAGACTCTGACAATGTTCGGGTATATACCGCCTTCCGTATTTATGAGTAAATATCCTAAATTCCTTTCATACCACCAGGTATCCCGAGAAGTACGAAACTTAAAGGGCGGTTTAAGTGAAGTCCTAGCAGTTCGTTTGTATAAAAACAAACCTTCGAGTTTCTAACGGAACAAAACGGTAACATGTTACATAAAACTCCGCAATATCATAGATTAAGGCCTTCACGAAAAAGACATGATAGCTGATAGATTGTAGACAAAATAAAGCACAAAAGACCGACATAAATCGTGACACAATGCATTCAAAGTCGTCTCCGATATTTTGCAAATTTTCCAGCCCACACCGGCGTCTTCTTCGGGCACTTTCAAGTCAAAATAGATTAGACTTTGAAAATAGATTAGTGTTTTGAAAGTGATTCATTGAGCTCGGCTTGATAAACAAGGTGCAAATTTGGCCTGAACGTCGAGCTGCCCTCATTAATATTTGATCTGAGTCCACCAGACCAGTTTGATATTGACGAATAAATAATATTTGTCTTCCAGAACAGGAGGCGAAAATTACGAGTTTGGTTTCTGGCGCAATGGCGTCGATGTTGGTCGAAAATTGCAAGAAGGATCCACACATAGATCCTTTGCCGACTTTGAAATGGCTGTGCACGAATATGAAGATGATCGTTCTGCGCCTTTATCAGAAAGAGTAGTAGAACTGTGGTTATTAATCGGGCGACTCGATGAATAAACTCGGTCTAGGCCTAGTACTTCAATACTGCAGACGAACTTTTAAAGTGGTCCTGAACCGCCCGGACGAGCGAAACAGCCTCGTTTTCATTTTCCCGCGCTACGCCCGTCTCAAAACGAGATGAATGAGCGTCTGGCAATCATTAGGCCTATGTGACGTCATTACTATGGAATTTACTACGCGATCACTGATTGGGCAAGTTCTGACAGCTGACAGCTGGACGCCATGAACACAGACGCCACCGGTTCACCGAGTCGCGATTTCGGGGATTTTGGAGGATGGAGATCAGACACGAGTGATATCATTCATGACGATATCGGCCGGCTTGCCAGGAAAGTTAGTCTTTTCTCGGAAGAAGCGCCAGAATTAGCTGCGTTTCACAGGCGCGGCGGCGAGACCGCCGTCCGGCAATATGATGCCTGCCACACATACAAACAACCTCCCCATTCGTCTTAAAACCGAGTTCTTTCTTTATTATGAGCCACTTCGATAACGTCTCTGGACCAATCCACAGCCGCTGGTTGGCATTTGCTACCTTTTTAGGCCGCCCTTTTCCTTCTTTCACTTTTCGCTTCGGCATCCTGCCTGCTGCGGTTTGCACGACCATGTCAGTGTTGACAAACTCAGTTAAGGTAGCGTACTGCGCATGCTCAGTAGCGGAAATCGAAGTTCCATTTTCGTGGGCGGTGAGAATGATCGGGTGCCAACTTTTGTTGGCGGTTCAGGACCACTTTAATAACTGCAGTTTAAATTTCAGTATTGCTATGTTCACACTATCACAAATCACGCCACGATTGAAATCGCGATCTTAATGCCTGGCTTTCACTGACGCTACGAATGTCCCGAATCGTCCCGAACCGGAAATTTGTCCGGTTCGTAGACAGTTCTCAAACGTTTCTTTCAGTTCTTAAATGATTCTTAGTTGATTCTTGAACATTCCTACAGTTCGCGTGACTTTTTATTTGTCAAAAACTTTCGTGGGAGAGCTCACGAAATTCAGGAACGAATTCAAGTACTAAGTACAAATTCAAAGAATCATTTAAGAATAAATTGTACGAATCGGGTACGACTCACTTACGAATATACGTGGCCGATTCGTGACTGATTCGTAATTGATTCATAAATACATTCGGGACATTCTTGCCTGTTTCGGGATGTTTTCGGCGTGGGTCCACGAATTTGAGGGAGACACGAATGGCCAAGAATAGCCCAGAATGCAAAAGAATCGACTACGACGCTGTTACGGACGATAAGAAAGGGTTGCGAAGTGTTTACGATCTCTACGAATTTGAAATTCGTGAACCGTCCCACGAATGTTTTTGACAAACAAAAATTTTCGTGGGGGCTCAACGAACTCACACGAACTGTACGAATGTAATTGGAATCAACTAAGAATCATTTAAGAACTGCAAGAAACGTTTGAGAATTATCTACCAACCGAACTACTTTCTGATTCGGGACATTCGTAGCATCAGTGAAAGCGGGGCATCATGAACCCACCCCGAAAACATGCACGAATGTCCCGAATGTATTTACGAATGAAGTACGGATCGGACACGAGTGTTCGTGAGTGAATCGTACCGTATTCGTACAATTCTTACGTGATTCTTTGAAATACATAGAAAATGAGTGCGACACCTTGTTGAAGATCAACTATTTATTGGTCCGAGGACCCGATACAAGCTTTCGACACTTACTGTGTCTTCATCAGGTATGAAAACTTTTGGAAATGGCAAGCTATATAAACTAAATTCACTATGGAATACTCCAACCGTCAAGTGAACTGCAGTATACCGGAAACCCACAGACAGTTACAGCTACCTCCACCCAGGGAGCTTCCACCCCCCACACACTGAGAAATCTATTGTGTAGCAGTCAAGTCCTCCGTTACAACCGGATTTTCTCGGATCCCACCTCAAGGGACCAACCGCTGGACAATCTGAAACAGGCCTTCTATAAGCTAGGATACCACACCCATACCGTAGACACCCAGATTGACCGAGCCACACGTATCCCCAGGGACACTCTTCTCCAATACAAACCAGCCGAAGACAGCGAACGCATTCCTCTTGTTGTCACCTATAACAAGAGACTTACGGACTTAAAGGACCACTGTATTGCATCTTTCTGTCGACAGCCGGCGCCACTGGCACCATGCTCCAATAATGTAGTTAAGCCTTTCGCCCCAGTTGGAGAATGTATGATTACAGTCTCGGTCACCCAGCCGCTGGTGATCGAACAAGTTTGTATAGCAGTACTGCGGAACGAAACGGCTGGCTGCGCGAGACTAGTTGCATGCGGTAGTTTACTAAGTCGTTAATAGAGGTCTCTCCCTTAACGCGGGTAGGTGTAACGCAGGATTGGGAAGCAATACTGTGGTCCTTTAAGACGCATCATCACGGATTTACAACCCATGATAGACAATGATGAACAATTAAGCAAAGTCTTCCCCAACCCTCCTGTGATAGCCTTTCGGCAACCGCCCAATCTCAAACGGACCCTAGTGCATAGCAAAATTGCCTGTGATATACCATCTGGTACTTTCCCGTGCCTAAAACCAAGGTGTAAATTTTGCCCACAAATTGACAACAGTGATATTCTTCTTCCCAACTCCCAGGAAACGTTTTCACGCATTGGACATTTCCGTTGTGACAGCACTAATCTCATCTACATAATCAGATGCCACAAATGCCCGAACATTATGTACATTGGGGAAACAGGACAAACGTTAAGAAACAAGATGAATGGCCACCGACAAACTATCAGAAATAACAATCACTACCTTCCCATTGGTGAACACTTCAATAAGCCTGGACACTCCACAGTTGACCTTAGAGTCACAGTTCTTAAAGGCCAATTGCCTAAGACAACACAAAGGCGTATCTGTGAACAGAAACTTATTGATAAATTTGACTGTTTAAACAATGGACTGAACCGAGACAGTGGGTTCCTGTCCCACTATTACTTTTGATTGTGACTTGTGATTACTACAATCTCCTCAGCTCACACCTCTTTTTGAACTCGTATGTTTATAATTCCTCTTGCTAATCCCTGTATTTACATTTGCTACTCTGTATATAACTTGCCATTTCCAAAAGTTTTCATACCTGATGAAGACACAGTAAAGTCTGGCAACATCTATCTTCGACCTAGTCATGTAATGTGACAGAGCTTTGCGGTTTATAATCATGCCTGTCGATCACTTGTGGTCGTTCCCCGACTGTTCGCGTTGTCCACCGGTCATTCAATAGCCGCGTGTGATTAAAGGTCCGTGAAAAAATCTAACGATCAATTTCCTAGCTTCCGCATTCCATTAGGTCAAAGATAGATGTTGCCAGACTTTAAGTGTCGAAAGCTTGTATCGGGTACTCGGACCAATAAATAGTTGATCTTCAACAAGGTGTCGCACTCATTTTCTATGTATTTCAACAATTAGATCAACACGGCAACATACTACCTATCCTATGATTCTTTGAATTCGTAATTGTTTCTTAAACCATTCTTGACATTCGGCATATTTTTCAACCCGATTAGCCACGAATTTCGACAATTTCAGATTCGGAGCGATTCGGGACATTCGTAGCGCTAGTGAAAACCAGGCATAATTGTGGCGTAATCGTGGTGATCCTATCAGATCCTGAGGTCAGTTCGTGGCAATCGTATTGATCGTAAGAAAAATTCTGGACGTTTCAAAAATTTTGCTAGGTTCCTGATTAAAATCGTGGTCTTAATCGTGGAGTAATCGTGGTGATCCTACATGTCCTATCAGATCTTATCAGACCTTGAGGTCAGTCTTGGCAATCGTATTGATCGTAGAAAAATTTTGAACGGTTCAAACATTTTCTACGATCAACACGATTGTCACGTCGATTGCCGGCACGATTGCCCTCAAGATGTGATAAGATCTGATAGGATTATCACGATTAATCCACGATTAAGACCACGATTTCAATCGTGGCGCCATTCGTGCCACCTGAAATTGACCAATCACGACCATATCGCACCTAAGCGCATCAGAACGTATCGTCTCGCATCACCTCGTATCCAAACGTGAACCATCAGAGAATTAAACAAACATTGCAAGATCAGCTACGAATGGCCAATCGTGACGTTCGTAACGGACCGCGCTCTAGTGGGAACATAGCATTAGGTAAGCAGTTGGCCGACTTCATGTACAGCTCCCGAACACTTCATGCCATATTAAGCAACTTTATTGCAAAGATGCGCCTGCTGAATAAATATACACTTCGTTCAGCACTACCATTCCAGTTTCTAACTTTCGAATGATTTCATAGACGTTTCCGGATGCGTCAAATCCAAAATCGTCATAGCGGAAATGGCCTATCTCTATAACAGACTGTGTAAGGAATCTCCCCGTATCCCCATAATATAGTCTATTGTTTCCGATTATCGGATTAACATCAACGCCTATTAATCGGTCCTTCAAGTCGTCATCTGAGGATTCGTATTTGATAGGCGACCCCGGATGACCTTTCATTACCCAATGTCGTTTTATGCCATGGTATTTTGCAACAAAACGTTTGAAATAAACTCTCGCTGCCTTTCTTTGAAAAAGACTTATCTTGAATATTCTTTGTCTTTTATCCAACGCAAAACAGAGGAAGAAGTCGGAAACCATCGTAAAAGTAGCGTCTCGTGCACAATATCGATGAGACAACCGCACACCGTTCTGTAAACATATTTGTCCGAATCGGTCTGCCACGTCATACATATAGATGCCCGTCACATATTTCTGACGTTGATATTCCCACCAGAATTTCACCAATGCATGTTTCCTCCAAATACATAATTTAAGCTCGCGTTTCCTGAGAAAATACTCAAAGCTTTTCCCCACGAAGTTTCTGATATACGACTTTTCCCTGTCGCTAATGTATAATGAACCAAACTTCTCCGTGCTGAGATCAAAAACTAAAATATTTGGCTTTGAGGTTGAGCACAAAAAAACAAAACTTTGATAGCTGTGCAAAATCCAGTAAAAATTCTTCGACACATGGGTAAACCACATATTGCGCGTTAAGGCATACTCGAGTTTTGTTTCGTTGAACTCAAACACCAAAAAATTATCCGCTGACGCAGCAAGAATGGAAGATTTCCGGTCACCAAATGCATGGAGATAGGCGTATTTGGAATACGGTATTGGCGGCACTATGCGAGCCTTGTGTGTTAGGTTCATCCGCAAGATTCTTGGCTATGAAGTTGAATGTTTTCTAAATGAAGTGTCAAGGCAAAGTTCGGTGTGTAGCTGAAGCTGCAGTAATATACTCTATGCAACTGATGCTGTTTGTTGGTGTTCATTTCAATAGTATGCGCCTCTATAATATTCGGTGATTTTTTAACCTGGGTTCTCGCGAGACTGGTAGGCTACTCGGTCCTAACAATTTTTCATCGGACTTTTGCATATGTTAGGACCGGTGTAAAAGAAATGTAGGTCCGCCCGGAACCAAGGTCCCACGGAGCTTGGACCTTGGTTCCTAAGGAATGGGGACCCGGAGGGTCCCCACTCCTTAGGAACCATTGTCCTACGGGGACTTTCGTTCCTGGGTTACCAATCCTATATAAAAGGTAGGACTCTGATTACTAGGGGACTTAGATTTCTTTTACAGAAGTGACAGAAATCAAAGTCCGCCGTAACTAAAGTCCTTCCCCTTTTGCATTAAATACACAATAGAATAGGTATAGCTCTTTAATACGACATGCATTCAAATAGCTAAAATATTCGGTGGTCGGTCAGCCAGCCACTCGTGGTGTAGTGGTTCGGAGACCTGCATAGTAAGCAAATACTTCGGGTTCGAATCCCTGTCGGGCAACTGTTTTTTTTTGTTTACCAGTAGCCTAAATAGTTTTTTCTTGTCATCTTCGATCATTATACAACATTGTGGTGCATCTTGCATGATCTACTAGGCATACATTTACTGGAATAATTCATCTGTGAGAGGAACGGTTGATCACGTAACACAATAGTATGCTTGGTATAAAAAGCACGTGAAGCCTTGTATATATAGGCCCTTATATGCCCTCATTCCTGCCAACACATGTCTTTTGGACGTGGATTTCTAGAATCGTAGGTCTGTCGGACTCCGATATCGAGGAATTTTGGTCTGTGGACTTGTTTGTCTCGGAAAGCATGTCCGGCGGACTTGCATTCCTAGGAAAGCAAGTCCGGCGGACGTGGATTCATAGCAAAACAGGTTCAGTTAAATGCAAATGCATTTTACATGACATTTTGCCGAGGGTCATCTTGTCATGACTAGACTTTGCCCAGGGACCAAATCAGGGCCTCATTTTCATCAGGTCGTGAGTTGTATACATGGTATATGATATACATGTATATCAACCCAGAAGTTTTCGGTCTTTAATTTTGATTAGGACTTGGGCTCCGATATTTTTATCGTAACGGAAGTCCGCTTGGGACGGTTGTTTCTAAATGTTGGACCGAGCTATTCCTAAGGAGGCGCAGTCCTAGGACATTGGTTCCTAGGAATCTTGGTCCTAGGACTAGTTGTCCAGGATGGTAGGACATAGATTCCTAAGAGTTAGGGTCCGTAGGATTTGAATCCTAGGAGTTAGGGTCCGGTCCTGCCAATTGCGTTCTTGAATCTGATTGGCCGGTGCTGGCGCAGGTATAGGAACTATTACTTTAATACCTTTCAATTTTTAACACCTTTGTGATATGTGGATTTCCTGAGTCAAATGGAGGTCACATCTGCGTTCCGGACCGCCAGCCGTTTTGAGAATTGGATAAATTTACATAATTTACATAAAACTTCCAAGTGATGTCAATGGTGGCAAATACTGGTCCTACCAAACAAGCCACGACTGCAGTCTAGTCTAGGTTCTCGATTAAAGCAAATATCTGAAGGCAAGTTGTATCTCAAAATTGACTACACAGATTTTTACTGAAGTGTAATAGAATATACAATACACATATATTCTGCTTTTGTTTCATCGAATTCTTTCGGATGAGTAGTTCAGAAGAAATCGCGGAATATGTGTGTGAAAATGGCAGTGCTATTTTCCGTACAGTATGGAACAAACCAGGGTAGATGTTCTGACTTAATTATTTCTCATGAGTACTTGCGCAAATCCATTACAGAACCAAAATACATGTTCATTGTGCGAATTCCTGCAATGACGTAATCAAACGAGGACCAACATTCTCCTCCGACCAAATCCATCAAATATGTTATAGGTTTTAACCAGTTGGAATTTTTCAATGAAACTAAAAGCATCTTGATCAGCATCATATCCCTTTCAGTTTCTATTTTGTAAAAAAGTAGGCGCAACTGGGACTTTAAGGTGCTTTCGCCACATTGACCTTTAGCTCACATGTGAGCTTTTGTCGTCATGTGGTGTCCGTGGTCGTCGTAACCCCGTGGCTGTTGATCGGAACGGAACGATTGTGCGGAATATAGCACTGCCAGATCGTAACCCTGTGGCTATTGATCTGAAACTTGGTACAGCGTATACCCCTAGGTCAGATGACCTATGATGCCAACTTTCGGTCCGATTCGATTATTGGCTTGTCCACCAGGTGGCCAAAACCAAAAACACAAAAAGTGCAATAACTCCTGAACTAACAACTGGATCATCTCCAAATTTTTATTGTAGGCCTAGGTGTATCTAATTAGGATACATAACATAAAAAATGGGTTTCTACTTTTCAAGGTCACAGAGGTCAAAGATGTACAAAACTAACGAACCTTTCACAGTTCATCATTATTTCACTGAGCAAGTTCATATCTTGCATAAAGGTGTATCAGAGGGGTATACCTTCAAAAATACCGAGTTTCGACGCAATTGGACATCCAATATGACCGCCAGGTGGCGCTACCTGAAGATCATCTAAGTGCTATAACTAAGGAACAGCTTGACCCACAGTGCTCAAACATGATATGTACCTCCCTCTTGATGACCTTTACGTGCACGTCAAATTTCGGCCTGATTTGACTTCCAATAAATGGCCAGCAGGTGCCATAACCCGAAAATCATCTAAGTGATATAACTCAGGAATGGCTTGACCTAGACTGCTCAAATTCGACACGTGTCTCCGTCTAGATAATCTATACGTGCACGTAAAGTTTCGGCCCGATCATAGGTGTATCAAATTAGGATACATAACATGTCAACGGGTTTTTGACTTGACCTACTTTTCAAGGTCACAGAGGTCAAAGTTGTACTAAAGTAACGAACCTGCCACATTTCACCATTATTTCACTGAGCAAGTTCATATCTTGCATAAACGCGTACCTTCAAAAATACCGAGTTTCGGCGCAATTGGACATCCAATATTGCCGCCAGGTGGCGTAACCCGAACATCATCAAAGTGCCATAACTCAGAAAACAACTTGACCAAGGGCTCTCAAATGTGCTATGTGACTACCCTTAGATGACCTTTATGTGCGTGTGAAGCTTTGCCCCGATCGGACATCCAATATGGCCGCCAGCTGGCATAACTCAAAAATCATCAAAGTCCTGTAACTCGGGAATGACTTGACCCACATTGCTCATGATGTACCTTCATCTGTCACAACACTATGATGTCCAACCAGGTGAGCACATGGTCCATGGACCATTTCATTCCATATTTCCTCAATCTGCTATCCACCCAGACATCTCAGTAAAAGAATACTTGAGAACAACCAATAGACAAAACGGAAGACCCAAACACACATGGATAGAGCAAACAAAAAGAGATTTGAATACCATCAACATCACCATCAAACTCAAGCTCAAGAACCCTACAGACACACTAAACCTACTTGGTGAGTTCGCACATGATAGAGACAACTGGTATGACATAGTCAAATGCATCATGCTACAATAGTAGCGACATGTAGTGGAGCGGGGGAGAGAGAGCTATACCCCACTAAAGAAAATGGGAATGTGCACTTTGGTCATGTTTACTGCCGATTCGTGTTTATTTTTTCCAGAACAATATATTAGCATCAGTACATGTATCTGCCAAACAGTACCGTTCAGTATCATGAAGATGGGGATTTGGCCTAGTGGTTAAGGCGTGATGCCCCTTAGTGCTGGCGATTGATGCCTTATGCGAGGGTCCGTGGGTTCGAAACTGGTAGAAGGACGCGATGGCTTTCACCTTAGAAACTCGTTTCTATTTCATGTTCAATAATATTATGAAGTCAAATCACGATACAACACCAGTATGATTGCACTTTTTTTTGCTTTTTCAGCCAATAAAAACTTTGCTTTTTAAATAACCTACCCTGATCTGAAACATCCGACCTCCCTTTGAAAATCTTGCTTCCTCCTGCCCAAGACATATCCCTTTTTTCCTGTTAAGTTGACACACCAAATTTCGTCCCATTGGCAAGATATTAAAAGTGGTGCAGACCTGCCAGACGATGCACATGACACTGCAGTACAAAGACGAAGGAGAGGGCACTGACTCAAGATCAGGACTGATCAGGGACTTGTTGCTGATTAAGTGGAGAAAAACCGATCCTTCTTGTTGTTCCATTCTTCTAAGGATATTGAATGTCAAAATTCTAAATGCACGCGAAAGAACCTCAACCTTACTCGCGACTGTCACGTTCTCGCTTTGAGAAGCACTTTTTCTTTGCAGGACGAGGCCTGTTGGAAAATGTTAACATTATTTAGAAAAAATCAAATGAAATGCTGAGGCCCGTCTTGCACACAATACATGTACACATGTGTTTCCGGACACAGTGTCTCAGGTTCATTTAAACATAGTGTATCAAATATACATAAATGTACATGTACCCATTTAAGACGTAAATGTCCTTATCTTGATTTACTGAATCTTAATAAAAATAACCTGTATGAATTGCAATTTACCATATCTCTCACTATTCCTTACGATGATTCAAATTATCTCCGTTATCTCCAATTGTTGTTTCCCAGGCGACATCCGACGGCATCAAAGAAATCCAGGATTGTTTTTTGAATGCCATCTTGCCATCTGAATTCAACTGAGGCGGCAGCATGTTGTAGCCGAATTCCGTACCTCGTACCGATTGTCAGAAATCATCGCCGTCTCTTCACTTTTATCATCAGAGAACGTTACCAGTACAGCAAGAGGTTCATCATCAATCAAATTTGAGATAAATTTCATCCGAAATGGCTCTCAAAGATCACCTTTTCGTGCCAAATCCACGTAGTGTTAAAAAGTTACCGCTTCCGTACTGATAAATATACATCAAAATCGCGCTTGTAAGGTCACAGAGGTCTGCCATTGCCGGGGTCCAGCTTCTCTGTGATGGTCGGCATTGCTCAGACCAGTGGGTTTTAGCCATAAAGAAGTCAGGAAAAATTATAATGGCATGAAACCAATGAGGTGTACTCCAGAACATGGCATAGAATACGTATATGAAACCGGAAATATGTGTTTTTTTCAAATTCATGTACATTTTCCTGTACATTTATGTATATACAATGCACATGACAAATTCCTTCCTGCAGTTTCCATTTTCAGAACATTTTGCAGTCGATTTCACTTTTACATGGAGCACTAGGTGGAAATTACCGTAATTAATTCCAGTGAAGTGAAAGAGAGGTGCTAGTGTAGATGTGGGTGGTACCGGGTACCGGAAGATGAAGATGAAGCAGGCAGAAGGTTGATGCATAGAATTGCGAAAGTTTGTGAAGAGTTGCACTAAATAATGTGTTGTAGGAAGAAAATCGAGTCTACAGAAAACAAGTGCCAAATTCTGAAACAGATGAAAAAGAGAAACATGAATACTAGTTGCTGAATGATATAGGCCTATTAGACTGCTATAGTTGTACCTGGGGTTTGTGACGTGCATTCTACAGATCGGCTGCGAGCAGCCCACCTGCAGAATGCACTTAGCTAGGCCTAGGTGTACATGTAGGCCTAGCTAGGCCCATGCGCATCCTGCCTCGCGCCGACCGACCCCAGCAAACATCGTTCATCTGGCCCAGATCTACTTTTTCTCTGGCAAGGTCTGGCATCATCTGGCCAGATGATGTACCATCTGACCCAGGTCTGGTTTTTGTCTGGCAAAGATATTTCATGAAATGTTGTATGAAGCCCGTTTTTTGTGAAGTTGTTTCCCCGCAATCCTGTAAGGATATTTGGCCTATCTTTGCACCTTGTCCAGGAATTTTTTTATTTCAGATAAACTCTGATATGGCCTGATCCGGTCCAGACCTGGTAGGATCAAGAATCTGGCCAGGACCTGGCACGGTCATGGCAAAAAATTTTTTTACATTAAAACAGGTGATATAGGGATGAAAATTTAGAAATTGCCATTTTCTGCATTTTTACCCAACCAGATGAACTGTCTTTNTTGGTAAAACCTGGATTCAAAAAGCTGGACTCTGGATTCAAAAACCTGGACGCTGACTCATTGGATTGCGCCGCCTGAGATTTACCAATAGTAGTTCATATGGCAGAGTGTGGCGACTCAAATCTGAGGGCATGCATTGTGAGAGCTTCCTGTCTAGCAGACGACACATTCTATGTCACCTATGTCGTTGTATGTTCAATACCAACCTCTAATTAAACTGGACAAAGGCTCATGAGCATGAATAGGCCTAGACGGCTTGTTGTACTTGACTCGATGACGCGAAGACTCGATGGCGCGATGTCTCGATGACCGCCAAAATTATTCAATGAGATTCAGTTGGTTATTTCTAAGAAGTGGTTTGGATCAACGGCGGAAGTGGACCGACGTAGTGTCCCCATCTACCAAGAAGTGTAGTTAGGTTGATATTCAGCGTGAATCATGAAATGAAGGGTAGCCTCGAACTATGCCTATAGCTCCTAAGTCCTTGATAATTTACTATGGGTCCCTTTTGAAAAGTTGTTGGAATTGGTCTTGTCTCCCTATTGCACACCCCGGTGGAGGTATAGCGGTAATTTTCAGCCCTTTTGAGCAATGATCCTACTGCATGTTCTATGCCGGAAGTTTCCCAATGTGTCAGAGATCTGCCAGGCAAAAAGTAAAGTCATGAAGATGACGAAATGCACCCGGGTTGTTCATGTACTTCATGACGTCATCAGTTTTGTGCTCTTGGCAAGACGCACGTGACAATCTTGGACGAAAAGTTTCAGATCTTTGAACAAATTTTTACAATTCTTTGATATTTTTTATTATGTAATGAAAATTAAATTCTGGGATTGTATTTCTTCAAAACACTTGAACGAAAAAAAAACAGTTTTGAATGAATTCCGCTGCTTCACGCACAACCACAATCATGCATTCTAAACGCCAATGACGTCACGGCTTTAGAGTTATACTAAACATGGGAATAGGTATGTGGTTTAACATGTCTAACGATGGTTATAAAAATATGCCAGAAGTGGCTTATTTCATCTTCCTAAAAATGTTGCATCGTAACCCAGTGTTTTGAAGTGGAACTAGAATTAAAATCAATATACAGGAAATTTAATTGGCCTTCTTCGCGCCTTCGAGTCATCGCGCCATCGAGTCATCGAGTCAAGTACAACAAGCCGGCCTAGACAAATGCTAGATGACCACTGCCACATGCATTGCCAAGTCTAACCCATCCGGTTGTGACTTTTGAACATCCGAGATACCGATTTCCACCAGAGGCGCCACCGTACCATGTAACTTCGGCAATACTTCGTGGATCTCCGTAAACCGGTGGTTATTTTTGGAAATACCCACGTGCGTTTGTTTACAATCTTCCTCATCTTCTTTAACCCTGTTTGTACATGTTGTATAACCTTGATCACGATCTATTTTGTGCATTTTTATGGTTCCCGATCATCAAGATCGGGAACCATATTGTTTTTGGTCTTGGTGTCTGTGTGTGTGTGTAGGTGTGTGTGTGTGTGTGTGTGCGTTTGTATACCGCTAGAAGCGAGGTTTTATATATGATAACACACCCACGTACCGTGGTTCCGAAAAATAG
>NMRB01000525.1:0-48586 GCA_002633025.1 Notospermus geniculatus
CACTAATCCTTCACCATTCAGTGTATCACCAGGCTACTCACACTTCATACTCTGTCACAGAGGTGAGCACAATGGCCCTGGCCATTTCATTATAAGTGTTATCGCATATTACAGGTCAATTATTGGTCATATACCTGTATTACAATATCAGCTTCAACTATCTATGAGTTTAATTTGGGGTCGATGCCTATTTAGTAAGCTAAAATGTGTCGTCTGCTAGACAGGAAGCTCTTACAATGCGTATCCTCAGATTTGAGTCACCGCACTGTTTAAGACCATACTGGCGTTTGAGCCATGAACGCTAGCACTAACATGGAGCGCTCCTCAGCTGGCTAACACGGCTATAACTTTCCATACCGGCAATGAAGCTCTCGTTCAGGTTATCAATAAGCAGACCACCAAGGAGCCTTTACGTCAATTTTTCGCAAGCTGGTACTAGTTTGTTTGAGGTACAATATTGTTTTTCAAGCTATAGGCCTACACATCCCGGTGTGCACAGCATATTATGTGATGCTCTTTCTCGTCTACAGATGTCGCGTTTTCTGGATGCCTCCAAAGGTTATGGCATGGATGCCAATCCGACGGTGATCGAGCCCCCGCTGCATCACGCCAACTTCTTCCAATTGTGAAGGACTTGATCGACTCTAACTTCTCTGCTTAGTCTCACAAGGCATATCTGAGGGCTTTTCAGCAGTACGAAAGCTTCCTCACGGTTACTCTTTACCACACAGTAGTGTATATTTCTCCGCCTTTGTTATTGTTATTCGTGGCTTAAAGACCTTGTATTTCATATTCTTATTTGTTGGTATTCAGTAAAATAGCACTAATCAGATACATTTCCCACACATGCAGGTACTAATGAATAAGATCAGGTATAATGAATGAGAATGCCTCCCTTACAGGTATGTAAGTGTCCACTTTATTGTTTGGTGGACACTCAAATACAGAAAGACATGTAAATCTGTGCCTCCCCCTTTGCCGGGTCGTGACTAATTCCGTCGATTTTTTTTTGGGGGGGGGCATTGCAGACGGGGTGGAGGGAGTGAAATGTATTACAGTGGTGTAACGATTTTCATTTTTCTGTGCGATTCTGATTGTTCGGAACACACTCGGAAACATACTTTCTCTGTGTCGCTCCTTGTCAAGTCGCCGCTTATTCCATCAATCTATTGTAATGTCACACTGGCACAAGGGCCGCACTGAAAACTTTACACCGGTATTCATCTCAAACTGATTCCTGCAACTTTGCAACGTAGCCTTCTACACTGTAAAAATGGATTTTTACCCATCATTACCCACGGGTAATAATTACTCATACTGATGGGCAATGCTTGAATTACCCATGGAAATGGGTCCCTTCAACTGTAATTCACCCGGGTAATGGGTAATGTTCACCTACCCATTTAAATGGGTACAGCTGTCCTGATAAAGTGGGTTGCGTTTACCCAGCGGAGGGGGATTTTTCATGCAACCCATGCTCATGGGTAAACATAGGCCTACTTTGGCAGTTCAGAATAGGTCCATGTATCGTGGGGGCCGGCCCGCCCGCCCACGGCCATGACGGCCGCCGGGACCGGCATAGCATGTCCCTTCACCATGGTTCCCCCAACTGCTGGTCTCTCTTCGAAGCCTAGAATACTAGATGCAGCTTTTCTAATACCGGATGCCGACGCCAGAGCGTTTGATAACGGACAACTAAGTTTGTAAGCCACAAGCTGCATGTAAAAAGAGACATTATTATCAATGACATATTACTCACGGAGAAGGTTTCACCCAACGATGTGGAGGTGCTCCGGATGAACCGGAGGCAACAACAACAACAACAACGGCTGCGGGAATACCCATTGCCCATGTAGCCGACGTACGTCAGCGATTGGCACCCAATGGTTTGAGCGATATCAACCCACGATATGAGCTCGAAGCACCACGTGGCTCGAACGTTGCAATGCATCTTGGGATATTATGGCGTTGGATGACAGTTTGGGGTTTGAACAATCTGGTCCCGCGAGATTTCATTCGAGACTTGAATTTTGATGAATGAAATCTCTGGAACATTTGGCTTACATCTTGGATTGACCATTCTCATGTAAATATGTACAATTTGATATCATTAATGTACCGGTAATGATGAGGTCCGATAATTAAAGCGAATGGCTCGCGGGGTTTGTTTACATTTTTGGTGGTACCTTCCATAGAGAGTGAATCTAGCCTCCAGGCAAAGCCGTGCTCCAGCCATATGCAACACCTGTGCAAATATGCGAATGTAAACACTGGAGACGAGGTTCCATTAAAAATTTGTTAAAATGGGTTAATGACGTTTTCAAATTCACTAGGTCAAGATGTGCATTTTGTACTATTCCCATTGATTTTGAAGCGGCAGATTTTGCAGAATACGCCTCCAAAGTTTGGCTGTCTAATGCATTTCCCATTAAACTAAAATCCTTCTTTTGCCTTTTTCTCAAAATGGTGCTCGATATCGATGACCAACTGTCATGGCGCCACAACAAACCCTGCGAGCCATTCGCTTTAAGGGTGAATTGCTGTGGGAGTTACATAGGGTGGGGGTAATATGGACCCTTGGGTAGTATGGACCCCTAGAAATTACCCATGATGCAACACAGTTGACCTCATTTTTATTGCTAGTACACAGAGAGGCACTGACATGTAGCTGTAGGGACACAGTGGTGGCTTCGTAACAGATAAGACAAGAAAGGTGAGCGTGCCTACAGTTTTTCGTCGTGACTTTTCTATATTAATGACTCAGGAGAATGTGAAAAGCTAGCATGCACCGTACTCGTGGGAGTTGTTCTATCGCCACGTAGGCTCTTTGAACAGTTGACTTCTCGAAACCCATATGTAGGAACTGTCATCATAATGTACATGGAAGTGTAGCCGATTGGTATCATGCAAGTATGTTGTGGGGAATATGGACCTTCCAGGGGTGTGTAATATGGACCCGGGTCCGTATTCCCCACGTGTATAGGGGGTCTATAATTCCCACACCTCCTGATACATGTTGTAGGTGTCACATTTTATCAAAACGCCTTATATATAATGACAGCTGAGGGATTTCTCGCTTTGTAGATAGTGCGAAATTACAATGGCAGGGAAAACGGGGAATGTGGTCTAAAGATAGGATGCAGGCCTCTCATGGTTGTGCACCGTTACAAGTTTTGTGACGTTTATCTTTTTGCCCCTGTGCAACCAATGCCATGGCATCTCATGGTTATGCATTGTTACAATTATTGTTCATCCAGATGAGTTAGGCTACCTGGAGGTTAAAGACTACAATCAGGGTGCCTGCAAGGTCTTAAAAAGTCTTAAATTTGGCACTTTCATTTTCAAGGTCTTAAAAAGTCTTAAATTTGGCACTTTCATTTTCAAGGCCTTAAAAAGTCTTAAATTTAATAATTTCTGTGGGAAGACCTTAAAAAGGTCGTAAACTTCATATCAAGGCAGTTGTAAAAAAAAATTTGGCTGGAAATGCCGGGAAATCACATCTGGGCTTCTAAAATCAAAATTGTTTTCGGGGGAGGGCCCCAGACCCCCCCCCCGTCCAAGTACTCACCTTCTTGGCCACATTATTCCCCAGGCAGTCATTTTTTCCTGGCAAAAACCTGCAAAGGGGCTGTTTGGGTGCTTCATTTGAAAGGGAGTATTAAATTTTGCCAATACTTAGTCTTAAAAGTCTTAAAAAGGTCTTAAATTTGGTGCTCCACATGCAAGCTGCAAGCACCCTGACAATAATTTTTGCTGAGTAATTTACGTTGGGATGGTTATACTTCATATATTCCAATTCACAAATTGAGTATTGAGGTCATGCGAATCTGACAATAAATGGGATTTTATTGCAGCCCAATCCCTTGGAGTAAATGACAGAAGTATGCTCTGACAGTGCATAAAGAAGGCCAGACAGAGGATAAAACCGAGATATTTTTGTGAAAAAACGAGTTTGAATAAAATCTGTTCGATGTTTAAAACCTGATGTGTTGATGTAATAACTTCCCTGTACTGTGGGTAATATCAACAGCCTTATGGGGGTAATATGGACCCGGGTCCATGTTACCCCAATATGGGTGCCCATAATACCCACAATACAGGGAATATGGACCCCAAATGATATTTTCCTTTCCGGCCCATAAGATATTTCAGTGCTAACACGAATCAGACACCGCATATGAATGTAGCCTATCGGAGGACCTAACGGTACATCCCATTGCATGTATGGAATAATCAATACTGTAGGCACTGAGAAGTCGTTTGCTTAGAGGGTCCATATTGCCCCCAGTTACCCTATTGGGAATATAAGCTGCATTAAAACACAAGAGGCCGAAAAACAAGCTTGAGAACTACCCTGGGCGTAGTTGCTCGCCATGTTGTGCGGCAAAACCATGGAGACTGTGTAAACAACCTAATCCATCGACCATGACGCCCGCATGACCAACAAAACGGGTGCCGAGGAAAGTCAAGGAATAGATTTAATGGCGATTTGCTTACGTTTTGCAACACTTTCTGATGCTGATCGCTTCCTTCTCGTGCTCCTGATGCTTGGTTGTTCTGTTGCCAAGGACGCAAAGTAGTTCGAATGATTCGTAGTAATACACGGGGCATTACAAAAATACGGAGCGACCGAGCACTGGCACAGCGATGACTGCCAGCAGGGCATTGTTGCGTCAATGACGTCATCAACATGTCAGCCAAATATATCAGAGTCCGAACCAATCTGAACGTCAGAGAACGATTCGTGCCAACATCGTAACTCTGACGTATATCGGACAGCGCCATATTGCTCCGGGATCTACTTCTTCGGTCATGCTCGACAAGACTGTTCAAATCTATCGATCTGAATGATCAAAGTTACCAATTAGGGATTGTGAGTGTTGCTACACATAGAAAAATGAATTGAAGCATGTTACCTTACCTGATGAAGGGTCACTCATGCTATAGCAGCAGGTTGAACTTCTCAAGTGGTGAAGTGAAGGCTGGTCGGCCATTTTGTTTCGACATTGTAACGTTGTCCATCCTCGGTGTTATCACTGCCTAAAATGTGCCTTAATCCACTGAATAACTTCAGATTCTACAATAAATAAAATTATTCCACCGATATAATGCGCAAAGAACCCATTTATACGTGAAAAAGTATCAGCATTGGTCTGCACTATATCATCAAGTGCGGAAGGTTACGGTCAATGTCACAGACGACCCACTCACTGCGGCGAATCACTGAATTATCTCGTGATTTGCGAGATGATTACTACGCCGAGGCTCCTATATACAGTCGAGGTAGGTTACGATGGCCGCCCGAATGTAGCCGAGTACCTCCGAAGATGACGTCGATTGAGTCCGAACGACGTCATAACGTCAGGCTCGGGTCTGTTTCAGAGTGGGGTTTGAAGTGTCGATTTCTTCCTCCATCTCCTCTGTCATGACAGTTGAACCACTCCAGCGACGGTCCACATGGATGATGTGACGGCCTGGTTGAGGGCTGGGGCTTTCCCCGAAATCGAGGTGAAACTCGGTTGTTCTTGTTGCGAAAAGTTGGAGATCATCATCAGATTGATTGTGTCAGATCAGGCCCATCCAGCATGCGTGCATTGTGTTGTGCATCATGCATGCATTGCATGCATGTGCATGTCATCTGGTCATGTCATAATGTGTCATGTGTGTGGGCCGGGCGTGTACATGAGCTGGTGTAGGTCTACATATGCTGTGCTTAGCGTGTAGGCCTAGGCCTATGATATGGCCCTATGCCTTTTGTTTTGGCCTTGCTAATAGGCTACCCGTAGGCCTAGGGCAGGCCCCCAGGCCTAGGCCTACCGGTAGTTCCAGGGCCTAGGCCCTAATAGGCCTAAAGCCTGTTAGTGTTAGGCCTAGGCCTATAGGCCCTAGACCTAGCCTACTTCATGTAGGCCTTAGGCCTAGACCTTGGCCTACCATAAGTTGCGGACCATGTTTACCTGGCATCAATGACGTCGCAGTACATCAGCATGTGTTGGATGCACTACGCATGTACGAGACGTCACGTCCATGCAAATATGGGTAGCAAAATTCGGTATAGATCTAGGCCTATATCTACCTTAGGCCTCGGTCTACTAGCATGCCTTTAGGGGCACATTGCCTCTTGGCAATATGTGGATGAATAATTCACTGGTTAGGCCTACCTACCGGTACTGAGTAGGCCTACATGTAGGCTACTGTCGCATCGTGGCCTAGCCTAGGCCCCTACTATAGATGAGCGAGGTAGAAATTTTAGTGGATGGACCGTTTTAGTCTCAAAATTTAACAAATAGGCCTAGATGGATGACAGTTTATTTTTGGAATCTGCTGGTTGGTGAATTGAAGCAAGATTGACTGACAGCTGAATATTAGCCCTTGTTACACTACATAAAAAACCTGTGTCGAACCCGGTTTTTTTCTGTCCACACCTGTTAAAAACACGGTGTAATAATCCCCTTCGAGCTCGAACTGTTTTTGGAGGGCTTAATTTAGGTCCCCGTCACAAAATTTGAGTACTGTTCACTGGCACCGGGCCTCAGGAGGGATTTTTCAGAGCCGGGCTAGACCCGGGTGTCAAAAACCCCGGGGATTTCTATGTAGTGTAACCACGGCTATTGAGTCAATTTTCAGTGACATGAGCTCTAATTCAAAGTTACTCTATTTCAGATAATTATATTGATGGTGAAACACTGGTGGAGCTAACATCTCAAGATATGAATGATCTCATCAAACCGCTGGGTTTAAGAAGGAAGTTTGAAAAATACTATGAGAAAATGTTTGGACGACCAGTTCTCGTAGCAGGCAATGCTATGGAAGAATTGCTTCAGCCTGAGGGTTTGTCATTAATGGTACCGGTACCGGTGTGAAAGAAATGCAAGTCCGCCCGGAACCAAGGTCCCATGGACCTTGGTTCCTTAGGAATGGGGGCCCTACGGGCCCCCATACCTTAGGAACCACTGTCCTACCCGGATTTCTGTTCCTGTGTTACCAATCCTATATAAAAGGTATAGGACTCTGATTACTAGGGGACTTAAATTTCTTTTACAACAGTGACAGAAATCAAAGTCCGCCGTAACCGAAGTCCTTCCCCTTTTGTAGGCCTATTAAAGCTGAACTAGATCGTTAAAAGCAGCGCACGGGAGGTTTTAAAAAATAAGCCGCGCCATGGCGCGGCTTAAATGTCAAACAAGTGCCCATCCGCCATGTTCCAAACGCCCGTCCGCCATGTTTTAAATGTCTCTCCAAACCCAATAGACTTCCAATGTCCGTGGTGGCGCCAGCGTATTCCAAATCCCATCGGCGAAGGAGTCGCATCATGGCTCGTATGAAAGTACACGAACATTGTACACGGCAGTACATGAGGCATCAATGTAGGCATCACAGTCACTGCAAACAAAACAAAATAAACATTAGTTAGAAGGATAAAACGAGAAATAGGCTAACGCAGGCATTACAAAAATAATAATTGAACTTTCAGTACATTCGGACTGGGAGCGGGCCGGAACTTTCCATACGCAAACATTTTTGGAATGCACGGACAAAGAAGGCGAGGCCAAGGCCAGTTGAAAAAGGTCTAGCAGGTCAACCACACGGCTCGATAAAACTAATTAGACCGACTAATGAAAAGTAATGAAAGTAACCTACCTTTCAAGATGTGAAAGCGTGTGACTTTATCCGTTCTAATGCAGGAAAACACGAAAAAATATACACACGGGTGTCCTTCTCTGACTACGAAAACGCCATTTTGTATTCTAGGCCTATGTAATCTGACCTTGACGCAATCACCCATACATAACATTGTGTGAATTTTTACAGTGTAATAAAGAAATCCAATTTCGAATAGAGGAATGTAAGAATTTATACAATGTTATGCGTGGATGATTGCGTCGAGGTCGGATTTCATAGGCCTAGAATACAAAATGGCGATTTCCTTAGTCAGAGAAGGACACCCGTGTGTATATTTTTTCGTGTTTTTCTGCATTAGAACGGAAAAAGTCACACGCTTTCACATCCTGAAAGGTAGGTTTCTTTCATTACTTTTCATTAGTCAATCTGGTTAGTTATATCGAACCGTTTGGTTTACCTGCTAGACCTTTTTCAACTGGCCTTGGCCTCGCCCTTCTTTGTTAGTGCATTCTGACAATGTTTGCGTATGGAAAGTTCCGGCCCGCTCCCAGTCCGAATGTACTGTAGGTTCAATTTTTATTTTCGTAATGCTTGCGTATAGCCTATGTCTCGTTTTATCCTTCTAACTAATGTTTATTTTGTTTTGTTTGCAGGGATTGTGATGTCGACATTGATGCCTCATGTACTGCCCTGTACAATGTTCGTGTACTTGCATACAAGGCCATGATACGACTCCTTCGCCGATTGGATTTGGAATACGCTGGCGCCACCACGGACATTGGAAGTCTATTGGGTTTGGAGAGACATTCAAAACATGGCCGACGGGCGTTTGGAACATGGCGGATGGGCACTTGTTTGACATTTAAGCCGCGCGATGGCGCGGCTTAATTTTTAAAACCTCCCGTGCGCTGCTTTTAACGATCTAGTTCAGCTTTAAATGCACAATAGAATCTGTATAGCTCTTTAATAGAACATGCATTCAAATAGCTAAAATAATCGGTCGTCGGTCAGCCGGTCACTCGTGGTGTAGTGGTTCGGGGACCTGCACATAAAGCAAATACTGCGGGTTCGACTCCCTGTCGGGCAACTGTTTTTTTGTTTATTTTTTTTCTTGTCATCTTCGATCATTCCCATCACAACATTGTCTTTTGGACTTTGATTCCTAATCGTAGGTCTATGGAGTTGTATGTCTAGAAAAGCCTGTCAGGCGGACTTGCATTCCGAGGAAAGCAGGTCCGGCGGACTTGCGTTCCGAGGAAACAGGTCCGGCGGACTTGCATTCCGAGGAAAGCAGGTCCGGCGGGCTTGCATTCCTAGAAAAACGGGTCCGGCGGGCTTGCATTCCTAGGAAAGCGGGTCCGACGGAGGACCTGATGTATCGACGCCTGAAAGGGCAAGTGAACGATGCACTTTTATTACATGACATTTTACCGAGGGTGATCTTGTCATGACTATGGCGTAGCCAGGGACCAAATCACGGCCCTATATCATGTCGTGCTTGGCGCAAGTTTTCAAATTGCAACACCTCACTGCGAATGAAAAATATGTGCAGAATGTACATCATGTGCATAACTCAAAGTATTCTGCGCATATTTTTCATTCGCAGACTGATGTATATCAACCCTGAAGTTTTCTTTAATTTTGAGTAGGACTTGGGATCCTAGATTTCTATCGTAACGGAAGTCCGCCTGGGACCACTGTTTCTAAATGTTGGACCTCTATTCCTAAGGAAGTGCAGTCCTAGGACTATGGTTCCTAGGAATCTTGGTCCTAGGACTACAGTTCCTAGTTGTCCAGGACCGTAGGACTTAGATTCCTAAGAGTTAGGGTCCGTAGGACTTAGAATCCTAGGAGTTAGGGTCCCGCGGACCCTACTTACTAGGACCTGGGTTACTTTCACACCTGTAAGTATAATCACAATGGCCCCCATTGTGCTACAGTTATAGAGCAAATCTGGCACACTGATAACTGAGCAGGGCGGATACCGGTACTGTAAAGTAAAGGCACTTTTTTGCCCAGATCAGTCATCCTGAATTTACAGCACTCACAAATTATGTCATGTACATGTAGGCCTACATGTATGTATCATTGAATTGTGTATGAATTTTTTCATGTACTGAATTCAATAGGGTGGTGACAATGCCATGTAAATGTCAAATGGTATTGGTAGCCAATCAAATAATCCAGATGTACAAGACAAAACTTCGGGCAGCTTGAAACTGCTGAGAGTTTTTATCAGTGAGTCTTTTGTCAACCTGACTGTTTAACCCCCTTTCCCATCGAAAAATGGTTGTGGAGATACCGGTATTGTATTTCCTTTAAATTCCTGGCACTTTCAGGTTATCAAAGTTTCCATTTTGCACATGATTGTTCTTCAATCATTTCAGGATTCCATGGTTGAGCCCATGCCTATAGTGGAGGATACTCCAAAATCTCCCAGCTTTGAGTCCATGACGATAGAAGACTCAGTATCAACTGTTGACTACAATGCCAATATTGACAAACCACAGCAACAGCAAGAGGTCACTGAAAGTACCGGTAACGGTGCAGCAGAAGCAACCACAGGCCTGACAGGCAATTCAGAGGCGAGCAAAAACTCGATGGAAACCGAAAATCTGCTACTGTACCCTGTCAACCTACCACCCTTTTCAGCGAGGATGAAGAAAATGATCAATGAAGACCTTCTCGGAAAGTCAACCCAGGCGGACAACCTTTTCGTAACTGAGGCAGTCAACTTCTACACTGGCCTCAAGAGTGACCTGTCAAGAGATTCAATGATATTTTTCGCACGCTTGTCAAGCATTACCCCGGGTTGAAGGACCCATTTGGGAAATGTGAATGGGTAAGGTGCAATAATTCTATGAATAACTAGGATGTCTTTTTCTGTGTGTGCATACCATAGATGTTGCTTCCACTTTTGTAGGGGTCCTTTACCTCTCACCATTCCTGAATATCATTGTCCTGGTTGGACTGAGGACAGACTACCGGTATTACAGCCTGCACTAATTTTCTGAAGTTTTAAGGAAAATAGCGAGCCAACCAGATTTTAAAAGTGATGTAACATCAGTCAATTGCTGGACCTTTTTCAAAAATAATTAGATCAATGTTTGCATTTCAAATTGAGAGAAAGACGGATACCATGGCACAGGACTGAAACCACATATTATAAAAATAGGCATACCTGATATTATACTCCTGCATGTAAGTTTTTAAGTGGTAACAACCTATATTTATTCTTTCACTGTTTCAGTACACACTGAAGCGGAAATTCGCTGACGCAGTAAGGTACAGGAGGAAGAAGGCCGTACGGGATGTTAAAAAAGCAAGGCTGTCGTTGACAAACGTTGCTGGGACTTCGACACCTGCCCATAAGTATGATAAGGTTTATTGCCTCAAGTTCAGCTGCCAGTGCAACCCCTGTTAATGCAATCAACCCTTGTGACAGCTATACATATGATGGTAAGTAAACCATGTTTGGTGACCAGTCTCCATGAAATGATTGTTGAAGTTGGAAGTGCTGTGCTATGCATTGGACCTGCGCATCCCTCTTATACCCAAGAGGTTTTTTTTTGTTTTTTTTACACCCCCACCCACAGTGCATGCAGTATGTAGCAAAAATATAAGATGGCACTGAGCTTGTCGGGTCATTCACTGCAGGCCTTTCCGTTTGAGGGGAGCTAAAATGTGCATGCGTCTCGCAAAAAAAATCGATTTTCTATTTCTATTGCAAGGCGCATGCACATTTTAGCTCCCCTCAAAGGGAAAGGCCTGCTGACTGGAGTGAAATCTGGTCTTTATTGATTCAAATAATACTCCAATGTTTTTCCAGAAAACGTCAAATTACTTCAAACTGAGTGGGGAAAAGAGAATCCGGGGAAAGAGACACTCAGACGGTTGATGGAACTGACTTTAACTCGGAGGAGAGACTGGATTGAGAAGACACAAGGGATATCGTTGAAGCAGATCGTAACTACATTCCCCATCTTGAAGAATGGATTTTGGGTGAGTCTTGTTTGTTTTGCGTGAACAATTAACATTAGGAACACGTAAAAAGACGGATGTGATTGTAATTTTATTTATTTGTACCGGTTCAATAATAATGGATCAGTGGATCACAGTACTATCTGTAGGCCTATGCATGTTTTTTTCAGAAGTGGACTCCACCTTTAAAGACTGATTCTGTGTTTGTAACATGTACCAATTTTGGGGTGACTGACTTTAATGCTCAATCTATGCATCCATGGAACAGCTGAAATATATGCACCATGCATCCAGAGGCTTCAAATCAAAGGAAAACATGCAATATCTTTGTCTCAGAATAATGTCACATATTCCTTTAAGCAGTTCCAACCATACATGTCTAAGGTTGTTTTTACAAATACCGGCATTTTTACCAGGTTCTTGAATTCAAGACGATTGTTACACCCGACAAGCTCCATACGTTCATGGTGATGTGGTCGATTCATCTGAGAAAGGTCATGAGGAAGATGGGAAACGCAAAACAAGAGCCTCCTAGCATTGAAGAACAAATTGAAGTGTGCTCGTACATTGATTGTGAAACGCGTTCAAGGGGCAATGGGAAAGTTCCTCTGACACAGGGCATCATATCTATTGCACAGGTATGTAGACACTAACGATTGACCATCCCCATGCAAGTGAAGAGGAAGATGTTCTGTGCGATATCATGGATGGGGAATATTTTAAGCAACATCCAATTTTTGGTACGGATCCTAAGGCACTGCAAATTTGTGCGTATTACGATGATCTTGAAGTTGCGAATGCATTGGGTGCAAAAGCAAAAAACACAAAGTTGGTGTCTTTTATTGGATGTTGACAAATATCCGGCCACATCTGAGATCAGCACTCAGAACTATTCAACTGCTAGGTGTTGTGAAAACGAACCACATTAAGGAATATGGTACATCTGGTATAAGAGATCTATTCAGTAATTTTTTGCAAGGCCTGAAACAGCTTGAGAGGGGCTTTGAGGTGAATATAAATGGAGAGACAAGGGTTTTTAAGGGTGCGTTGTTGCTCTTCTGTGGAGATACACCTGCCAGCAATTTCATGGCTGGTTTCAAAGAGTCAGCTGGTGCAGCCATGAGGCCATGTCGTCACTGTATGTGCCTACGAGATGAAAAGAAAGATAAATTCTTTTCTGAACAGTGCATGGATCGTAACGTCGTTGAATATAGACAGCAATGTGCTGTGGTTGAAAACAAAGAACTTGGACGTAAGGAACGAAAGCATTTCTCGAAGATTTACGGTGTCTGTTCACTCAGTGTTTTGGATGAAGCTCCATATTTTGATGCAACTGTAGCCTATGTTTCCCGCAAGACATAATGCATGTAATTTTGGAAGGAATCTTGAATTTAGAAATACGACTGATTCTGAACTATTTTGTGTGTGAGAGAAAAATGCTGTCAATAACATCAGTGAATGCATTCATAATGAATTTTCCATTTCCATGTGACACTTCCTCAAGACCCTCGACAATATTAAAGGCTCATTTGTCAGGAAGCAAGCTCTCCCAGCACTCATCTCAGATAATAGTGTTGGTACACTCCCTCCCCTTCCTGCTTGTTGAAAATTTGAATCTAGATGAGAATGATGCTCATCTGTCATGTTTTCTTCAACTTCTGAAGGTTATATATCTGTGTTTTGCTTACAAGATAACAGTGGAAGAGGTGTCATATCTTAGAAATCTCATTGGAACACATCTTCAGTGCTTTGGAAGGTTATATCCAGACAATTTTACTCCTAAGCATCATTTCATGATCCACCTTCCACGGCAAATACTAAGATTTGGCCCATGTCGACAACACTATTGCATGAGATTTGAGGGCTTAAACTGTTTGGAGAAAGGGCATGTTGTCAGGGGAAAAAGTTCAAAAATGTCCCCAAAACAATTGCGCAGCGAATCAGGAATGGATGTGCCTTCAACTGTCAAAATCAAGTCTAAAATCAAACTTTTTGCAAAAGGGAGATAAATTTGAGAAGTCTCGTGAGCTAGATTTGGAAAGAAATATTGGGAGAGAGCTGTGTCATTTTCTTCAAACTGAAAACACTGCTTTTGATGCATGCATTGTGCAGAAAATAGAAAGTGATGGTTTTAAGTATGTGTCTGGAGAAACAGTCATGCACCTGAATGAGAAATATGAGGATATGCCACTGTATGGTTTGATAACAGATATCGTTGTTTGTGATGGTCTCAAGATAATGAAATTCAAGTTGTTTGAGACTGTTGGGTACGAACCGAAGTATCATGCAGTCGAGATAGCACACAATTCTGCTGCAGGTTCATTTATGGCATATTTATCCAAATTAACAGATACGAAGCCTGCTTCCATCTTGTACACTAGAAATGGAACTTTCATTTTACTGCGAGATTGTGCGAATTGGTAGATGTCTGTTATAAATGACAATCATGTGTCACATTTTGAGCACAGGAAATTTGAGATTTCCCTGGAGCATATACATACTTCATCCTGAGTAAAGGATTGTGACCCTGTCATTGTTGTAATACTTGTGTTGATGTTATTTAATACAAGGTGTCTCTTGAAATGTCCAGTGGTAAAATTGTTATAGCCTTATTATTGTACTGAGAGTACAAATGAGTACATGTACTGAATATGATGCACTATAAATCATGATGCCACATCAATAATATTTCAGTATGTTCAAGAATTTGTTTTACATGTAAGAATACAGTTCTGTTTTTGCAGATAAATTCAATTAGTTTTTCTTAACCACACTTTTATCATGTTCATGACTTGTCTGTTTTGTGGGTACTTCCAAGGTTCAACAGAGAAATGTTGGCGAACTGATAATTCTCTGTTGCTATCATACTTTCTACTGCTGATTTTTTTGTCCAATCTGGGTCCACATTACCCAGAGAGTGAACAAAATTACCCGTGACCGCATGTAAATTGAGGCATTGCCCATGCGCAGTGGGTAAAACAGGCGAAAGGGCTTGTTTACGCATTTGAATGGGTATTCTATACCCATTTGATGGGTATTCCAGACCCATGGAACGTGAGCTTAACTGGGGACAAGCCCATTTACATGCCTAAATGGGCACATTTCACCCATCATTTCCAGTTGCATGATGTGTACTCCAAACCCATGGCCCCGGGTAAAATGGAGTATATTTCACCCACGGAAACAGGAATCAGCCAGGAAACCCATGGAGACGGGTAGAGAGAGAAAACGATGATGCCCACCTTCATGGGCAGGAATTACCCATAGCCATGTGGGTTATTAGAACCCGTGGGGCGTGAGCTTAACTGGGGACAAGGATTTTACCCATTTTTACAGGTAATCCGTACCCATCTATTTTTACAGTGTATTATTTGCACGCTGAAGCTATACTCATTCAAGGGGGGGGGGGCTTGGCAAATTCTTTCAAGGGTCACGTGACATCCCGTCATGATCGATCGTCATTCGACATGTTCGATGTGCGTACCATTGAAATCTCCAAACATTCCTGTTCAGCCTCACTGGAATCACTTCAAAGAAATGGACTTGGAAGCGGAGAGGGAACAAGCAACAAAAAAGAGTCTTTTTTAAAGCGCATCCAACAAGCGTACCATATGACCAAAGTGTTGAAAGCGCATCCAACAAGCGTACCATATGACCAAAGTGTTGCAGGACCTGCTGGAGCCATAAACCCACAGCGATGACGTCAACGATTAGCCAACTCTGCAACAAGGGAGTATAGGCCTAGCTGGTCAAAACGGGGGAGGGGGTCAATGGAAGGTAACTCAAGTATAAGCCTTTAGACATCTCAATCGGGCTGATTATCTTTGTAATGGTAGAAATGAAACAGGGATAGTTAAGACATGTTGGGACTCCCCTTTTTTAACGAAGTGACTATTTACCCGACGGTCGTGTACGCACTGAGGAAAAACACATTTCGGTACACGACCGAGACGCTGTTCGATTTTCAGCCTTCGGGAGTGGTTTAAAGGGTTTTTAGGGAATATGTCAAACGAAGTGGTTATTTGCACAGCTAACTGCTATGAGCATGGTGAGTGTACAGTCATGTTTCATATATATTCGACACTTTGACGTTTTGCGTTTTACGCGTAAAACAAACCGCTTAGTGTATCGCATGTTGCGTTGTTGCTATACATCCAATCAACCTAATATTCGGACATCATGACGTCGTAGTATTGAGAATGACGTCTGTCGTGTGACGTACGTCTATTATTGCGTTATCGCATTGTTGTGACGTCATTCGCAAACGTCGGAAGGAAATGGAAAAATATCTGTAACCCATTTCAAAGAGGCTCTATTTCGCACATACCCAAAGATATCATGTTATGAATATTTCCATGATGTTGAGAACCACTAGAAGTATAACATATTTATTTTTGATAGATTTGAACAGTCTGAACCATTGGAAAAAGGTTCGCTGAAGGCAGCGGAAGAAATAAAGAACGTTACGCCGCACCACTGAATTTGACGTATAATTTCAGTACCTATAGAAAAATCGTTGAATTTGCGATGTTGCTTTGTTTTGGACTATATCGATACTTTATCCCAAAGAGGACTTGCTAGGTGACACTATTGCAATACAAATGTTAGCCATGAGAGTATTGAGAATGCCGCCGCAGTACTTTTGAAACGGTGAACCAATTTCTTCCCTGACGGCGCCGTTACGTGTGACGTCAATTTCACTTTCTGAATTGACGCGTTCGTCGTTTATTTCTAAACTGCTTAACGAAAATGAATAAAATCGGCCTGTATGAAAGCCTAAGATATATCCTACCCACCCGTGAATTTTTGAAGCGATCGTATTCTTTAATGTTAGTTTGGAACTGTTTCTCTGAACCATCCGCAAAAAATAAAAAATCAGCAACACTGCGTACAAATTGACGCCCCGAGGTTACGGACTTCGCTATTTTCCCCAAATCTTCTACATACAGAAGTCATGTATCTTTTTCTTTCGGAATGTATATACATTTGGTGTATGTGCCGGTCTGTTTTAACGTACTGAGCCACCCAAGTTGCGATTGGTACTGCGCGCAAACACTGCGACGTCAAAGTGTCGAATATATATGACGCGCGACAGTATGCAGTACGACTATTTTCTTGCATGCACGTTCAGCTAATTAATATTCGTGCCCACCGATAAGCATTTCTCGATGTAACGCCGTCGCTGCCAGCTCATTGAGCTGTCTAGTAGCTCTACCGGCTAGAGCGTTCGCCTTCTACACCGCAGGTCCCCGGTTCGACTCCCGACTGGGACGATTTTTTTCGCTTTTTTTTCTTTTTTTTTCTTTTTTTCTTTTCCTGTCTTTTCTTTTGGGTTTTTTACTGAAAGTACTCGGAATCCACCGAACGGCCCAGGGAAAAAAATTAGCTCAGACCGTCGTGTCCCTAAAACCATTGTTCTTCAGTGCAGCCACGACCAGTCGTGTACACAATGAAGAAATCGATCGTTCCTGACCCGACCGTCGGGCCCCCAAACTCGCATTACACTCAGTCCGTGCACAACGGTCGTGTACCCAGTACGATGTTTCATCGCTGCGTACACGTCCGTCGTGGACGCAGTATCAATTTTCCTCACAGCGTACACGACCGTCGGGTAAATATCACCGGCCTTTTTTTAATCCCACTACCGGTATGTGTAAATTTAATGAGAAAAATGTTGCTGGCGAAGTAGAACTCCGCTGCTGTTGTGTCGCCGGTGTAGCGGAGGGTGGGGAGGGGGGGGCACGCGCACTTGCAGAGCCACGTTTTTCATTCAACTTCATGCTTTCGAATAATTTATGTTGAATTGATGGCATTAAACACATGAAACAATTATTAAATTGTTGTAGCGTACTGATTTATTTCGGCCATAAAGTGCCCAGCAGTGTCCACTCTAAACTGTCCAGGCCTTGTCAGGTGTCGATGTATCCTAATTGTCCAAATGTATAATCTGTCTAGGTGACGAAGCCGTCCAAATGTCTAACCTGTCCATATACGTGTCAAAGCTGTCCAAATGTTGTCTAAGCTGTCAAGCTGTCGAGGATGTCCAAATGTCTTGTCTGTCTCGGTGTCGATTAAAGCGAATGGCTCGCGGGGTTTGTTTTGATTTTTGGTGGTACCTCCCATAGAGAGTGAACCTAGTCTCCAGGCAAAGCCGTGCTCCAGTCATAGGCAAAACCTGTGCAAATATGCGCACGTGCACCTGGCACATACATGTAGGTTCCATTAAAATGGGTTAATGACAGTTTCAAATTCAGTCGGTCAGAATGTACATTTTGTACTATTCACATTGATTTCGAAGCGGTTGATTTTGCAGAATACGCCTCCGAAGTTTCGCTGCCTAATGCATTTCCCATGAAAACTAAATCCTTCTTTCGCCTTTTTCTCAAAACGGCGCTTGATTTGAGGACATGTCAACAAACAACTATCAACAAACCCCGCGAGCCATTCGCTTTAATGGTGCATGCTATGCGACAGTTGTCAGAATATCTCAATGTCAGGGTCGTTCTCAGAGGAGGGCGGATGCCAGAGGGATTCCCGATGTCCATGTCGAATGTCAAGGCCTATTGCGGTACGCCCCTTCATTGATAGTTTCTCATGAGATTTTTATACGTATGAATCGTATTTGATTCTGCCAAACGGCAATTCCAGCCAAGAGTAGAAAGTAGTTCTCTGGCGTGGATTACATAAGGGACACACTGCGCTAAAACTACAGTAAAATTGTTACACTCATCCCAGGACATAATCTACCGATCTCCCGAATCCCCCGATCTCCCTCTCAAAGTGAACAAACTCATTATGTACAGAACAGCTACTTTTCTAAGCAAACTCTATCCTGATCGTCCATAGCGTTTACTCCCTCTGACACTGAACATGACCGTCCTGGCTCTTCTAACATGTCTAATTTGCTTGAGGTCACTCTGGAGTCGTGTTGCTGCCATGACTTTGTTTATATAACAGGCTACTTTGTGTTTGTTAATTTCCCTGTTTCCCCTACCCATTCTATGTCAACTCCCCGCCATTATTTTGTATTTTAGTTGTACCCTGGGACAAAAATATCATCCGGCCTCGGCCCTTTCCCATATATTACTCTTATGTTTTCTGTTGTAATAAACTTTATTCATTCATTCACATAACCTCCAAGCATAATTTCCTGCACCCAATGCAGATACCTGTATTTCTATTTATATGGGCTGGAAAGAAGTCCCCAGCTTATTTCTGGAATGCCATGTTTACTGTTACATCACCATTTCTGGCGTGGATTCTAGCGTGGATTAATCCCTATGTTACATATCAAATTGTCCAGCTTCTGGTCCGCAATTCTGAACTCGTTCCCAAACTATTCCGTGGAATGAAATTCTTCCAGAAAAGATTTTGGATTGGTTGACATCATTCTGTGGCGCATACAACTGCTTAGTGACACTGCTGATGGGCTCGTTGATGCCTCTTGTTTCGTCTCTGGTTGGACCCCACGGCAGGGTGTCCATGAGTGATTGTGTTTATTAACCCCTTCACCATTTCTGTAAGTGACACTGGTGGCGGGAAGAGCCAGGTTTTCTCCAAAGTAATCAAACCAGCCCATGCCATGTTTCTAAAAGAAACGGGACATCCTCTTATCATAGAGTCTTATACAAGCGCTGGAATTCATCTCCACCAGAAGACTACTGACGGCTATGTCATCATAACTGGAGATGAAGGAATGAAGCTCCTAATGGACATTAACAAGAAGCAGGCTGAAGGTGATGCTGAGAGGGCTCTCTTGAACAAAATGTAGGGAGGCGAGTGGATTCTTGTGTACTGTCAACGGGACACCCTAATCTGAGAGCCAAGAGCCAAAGAGCCAAGAGCCAAGTACCAAGAGCCAAGTGCCAAGAGCCAAGAGCCAAAGAGCCAAGAGCCAAAATTTAAAAAAATTAAAATTTAAAAAAAATAAGGTTGGGTAAAGACTTTTTTAACTTCTGGGCGTATTTACCGGTATATAGCTTCTTGGGCAAAAGCCTTTCTGGCAGGGGGAGGCAGAATAGCCTACACTTTTTGCCATTCCCCAAAATGCATTAATGAAAAATGCATTTATTAACATATTCCAATGAAACCAAGACGACCTTGACCCTTGACCTCTCACCTTCCTCGCTGACCACTCGGACACACAAAAAAACCTGCAGGAAGGAGCTAACAAGGTTCAGGCAGGATCATCATGTTAATAAATAACGGACATATTCGAGAAAAACCGAAGATTGCCGAAGATTCCCGAGTGATTCCGAACATTGCCGAGTACTCCCGAGTGATCATCCGCGACTTTGCACCTCTAGCGGAGGAATTTGGAACCAAGAGAAGCGAGATACGCCCCCTATTGAGTTCAGACGCCCTCTATTGCCTTCATTTCTTTTATAACAGGGTCTTTGTTTTGTACTGTGGGGGTCTTACTTTTATAACAGGGTCTTTGTTTTGTACTGTGGGGTCTTACTTTTGTAGGTGTTAGGTCTTAGTTTTGTAGACACCCGGTAGGCCTAAGCCTGTCGTGCAGTGTCGATCACTCAAATCAAATTCGCAACTGCCCTATTTAGCGGGGTGGGGGGGGGGGGTAGGCAGCAGCTGCCCCTCCTCCAGAGCCAACTGGGCCTAAAAAACGTACGCCTATTATTTTAATGCATTTTGGGGAATGGCAAAAAGGGTGGGCTATTCTGCCTCCCCCTGCCAGAAAGGCTTTTGCCCAAGAAGCTATATACCGGTAAATACGACCAGAAGCTAAAAAAGTCTTTACCCAACCTTATTTTTTTTAATTTTAATTTTTTTAAAATTTTGGCTCTTGGCTCTTGGCACTTGGCTCTTGGCTCTTTGGCTCTTGGCTCTTGGCTCTTGGCTCTTGGCTTTCAGATTAGGGTGTCCCACTGTGAACGGCGTGGGGATATCAACCAACATCAATGAGCCTGAGTCTTATGATACAACCAGAGCCGCTATTCGCAGAAATGCTATCTTTGTCCATGGCGGCTGACGGATTTTTCGATAGGTTCATCTTCCTTGTGTAATAGTGTCAGCGCTCCTACAAGCCCGGGCTACCGGGGAAATTCCCTTTAGCTCAGTCGGTAGAGCGTTTGACTTTGAAGCGGGAGGTCCCGGGTTCGAAACCCAGAGTGGACCCTCGGCTTTTTCAACTGCTACATTTGGCGCCCAACGTGGTTAATGGCATTTACAGATGCTGGAAAAGTGTCTCTAGTAGATTAAATGCCTGGCGTATGGAACCCTAGGCAGTTGAGGGGACACAACTTCCCAAGCAGGGGAAGTGTGTAATAGTGTCAGCGCTCCTACAAGCCCGGGCTACTGGGGAAATTCCCTTTAGCTCAGTCGGTAGAGCGTTTGACTTTGAAGCGGGAGGTCCCGGGTTCGAAACCCAGAGTGGACCCTCGGCTTTTTCAACTGCTACATTTGGCGCCCAACGTGGTTAATGGAATTTACAGATGCTGGAAAAGTGTCTGTAGTAGATTAAATGTCTGGCGGATGGAACCCTTGGCAGTTGTGGGGACACAACTTCCCAAGCAGGGGAAGTGTGTAATAGTGTCAGCGCTCCTACAAGCCCGGGCTACCGGGGAAATTCCCTTTAGCTCAGTCGGTAGAGCGTTTGACTTTGAAGCGGGAGGTCCCGGGTTCGAAACCCAGAGTGGACCCTCGGCTTTTTCAACTGCTACACTTGCATCCAAACACAAAGTTACATTGTAACTCACCAGCAGAAAATCGTAGATGTCTGGCGGCTCTCAAAGCAAGCAACATCTGCTGCTTCGATCCGGTTCTACAAAGAATTTATGAACTACATGTCACCTATGCATTAGATGAACAAGCCAAAGCGCTTTTTGATGAAGTCCGTACGGAGTACGCCCACGACATTGACGCCAGGTACGCATCAGAGAGTGAGTATGTTCAAATGATAAAGAGGAGGGGCGCAACAAGTGCCAAGAATGAAATTTGACAATTATAAAATTTAGAGGAAAATATTTATAGCTCACTTTCAGAAACCTATTTTTCTCTTGGTTGTTTTTCCATTACCTGAACACTTAAAAAGTGTTTGGGTGAGGGCAACATTTATCATTTGGTAAACCTAGTGTTAAGCTTCAATCGGGGTTAACTGTTGTATAAACCCAACCCCATGAAAGTGTTTACTTTTGGCAGATATGTGTTTAGATTTATGATGTAAGTGTAATAAAAGCGTTGGGACACGCTTGTGACGCTCAGGGTTATATTTCATGGCACTAGGTAGGTATTTCACCAAATCATGCAAACTTCTGTTTCAGGTAAGGATGAACCTGCATCCAAGCAATCAACACAGTCTACACCGATCAGCATAAGTTCGAAGAAGCCAACCCATATACTAAGGCTTTCCGCGGTACTTCATGTGATTGTCTCTACACGTACAATGGAAATATTGCTGGAGCCTAATGATAATGATATCCACCACATTGTTAACCAATGAATGATGCAAGCATCGCAGGCATTTTTCAGTTACTTGCAAAAGTTTAAGACCACAAGTCAATTTTGCTGTTTTTGTCTGTTTGCTCCCTGTGTTAGATCATGTAGTGAATGATTACATCTTTGCTTTTGAGTAATGATTAAATAACCCCAGGGGAGTGCCCAGGGCCCATTTTAGTGCAGGAATTCACACAGGCAAGTTGTTTAAGGCCATTTGTATGTCAGTGCACGATGGGAAAAAAAGCTAGTCTGGATGAGGCTCAAAGAGCACAAATTGTGGTTCTGCATCAAGAGGGCTACTCGAAACGCCGGATAAGCAACGTTATGCATTGCAGCAAGACAGCTGTCCATACTGCTATTGCAAACTTTCGCGAAAATCATTCCTTTTCGGGTAAGAATAGGAGTGGTCGTCCCAGAGTGACTACGCCTCGTAAGACCGAATCCGGAGGACTGTTGTGAAGTGTCCTATGACATCATGTCCAAAGATAAAGGCAATTCTGCACTCCGAGGGTTGCAGAATTGCCTTTATCTTTGGACATGATGTCAAAGGATACTTCACAACAGTCCTTATTATGACACAGTCCAGTAATTATGATACATGTGCCATCCATTTTCCAAAATGGCCGCCTGGTAACCATATTTTGGGTCCATTTTGACAAAAATTTGTTGTACACATACAAGGTACCTGGATGCATGATCACACCAAGTTAGAAGAAACTAGGTCAAATAGCCACAAGACGGTATACAGTGGTTACGAAACGTGCCCTGCTCACGGACGATGGAGGTGCACCACGGTACCTTCACCAGGTGAGCTCAAAAGTCCAACTGACAGATTGAGGGAGTTCTATGCTTGCATACAAAAGTCCAAGGCAGGCGGGAATGGTGTGGATACCTACCAAAAAGAATAGGCCCCTTTCGAATGTCTTCAGCGGGAAATAACAACATCCTCGCCCCAGGTCAAAACGTGAGTGATTTACATCATGTACATCGTGTCATTTTGACATGGGACGAGGATATTGTTATTACCCGCTGAAGACTTTCGAAAGAGGCCTATAATGTGGTGATACGAAGCATTATCCTGTTATTCTGAAAGGAGATGTGAAGAAGTTGTATGATAAGTCGCACCATACGACATCCAACAAAAAGTGTATTTCAGCTGATGTTCAACCTCTCTCGCCAAGGTCGCGAAAACCATCGGGATATGAAGGTGAACACTTTCATGATTGGGGAGGATGCAACACGCAAATTCATATACATCTGTCAAGCTGGCAACGAATTGGACAAGAACCACTCAAACCACCAGTACAACATCGAAATAACGAAAGAACGGGCCAGGTTAAACGTTTGACTGCAGAGACCGATTCAAAACCACACAGATTCCTGCTAGAGTAAACGCAATCACACCACCAGATTCTCAAGCATTCTTCCCTCAGTCGGACACGTACAAACACATGCTTCGAAATGAACGCACGAAACATATCCCTGTTGAGCCAGACAATGTCCGAGAATTGGTTATCGAAGGCGAATGGGCTCTGACGTTACCCGAAAACGTCGAAGTTCCACATGATTTTTTACTCTTCGACAACCAAGATAAAAATGGTGACAGAATCATCTTTTTCTGTTCTCTTGCACAGCTGGAGGTCCTAGCTAATGCCGAAATATGGTTCCTTGACGGGAATTACGCTATGTCTCCTAAGAACTTCATGCAGGTCTACATCATACTTGTTCCTTTTGGTGAAATCAATGTACTTTCGGCAGCTTCCTTACTTTAGAGAAAGTCAATTGGCCATTAGCAATCTTCGTGCCAAGGCTGCAACAGTAGTTTTTCGAAGAACCCCACCATCGTTTCCTCCAGCTATCCAAAAAATAGAGCACAACAAAATGATATAATAAAAAGAGTCGTCCTCCAAAAATCTCGCAAATTTTTGACCCCAACCTCTTCTTCAGGCTGGCACTTTCAAGTCGAGCTACCAGAAGTGAAATGAGCAGGGGCCGTGTACATAAACATCTTACTCCTTAACTTAGTTTTTCCCTTAAAACCGCTAAGGATTCCTTACAGAAGGACATTTCTTAAGTGATGTGCATAAAACGTCTTAAGGTAAACCTTAGGGATGTATTTTCCCTCAAGTTTAAGAAACTTCCTTAAATTCTAAGGATGTCAGTTACAGGCAGTTATCAATTATGCCACACATCTCAGCCAATCGGAGCGACCATTACAAACAGAATTAATCTAAATTGGTTTGGTAAGTGATTGCGCAATCTTGTCCAGAGAAGGTTTCTTAGTGTGTGGCTGAGGAAACAAGTTTTTACTGAAAATGCCCAACGCCACAAGGCCTAACTGACCACTTAAGACTGTTTATGCATACCACATAAGAAAAGGGTAATTCGTAGGACAAAACTTAAGAGAAATTCTTTGATTTATGGAAAATTTTACACTTAAGATGTTTTATGCATACGGCCCCTGGATCCCAACATTACAAGTAAATCTGAAATAAAGAAACCCTGTGCAAACAGGAGGTGTGGAAGGTAATAGTTGAATAGAAACAAAGCCCCATTGTTGAGTGGTGGAGCTAATTGCAAAGAGAAGACCTGTAAAACAGAACCATAGTATGATTGGTACACGTGTGATTTGGAAAGCCATTACAACATTACATTGCACAAACCATAATTAATATGACTCCTTTCCAAATGATAGTTCAGACCCCCCCCCGCCGCAAGGCAAAAGTACAATACCATGAGATATTTCCTAGAATGGTTTTAAAAACAAAGGCCAAAGAAGAGAGCATGCCAAACTCACTTTTGGGCCTTTTTTCGCCAATTTGCAGGTGGCGCCCCCGGGTTTCTGTTGGGGAAAAAATCTTTTCTGGAATTCGGGGGGGGGCACTCCAGAAGTGTCCCAATCTCTCAGAAAACGGTTCTTAGGAAACCAGTCAGAAACCAACCAAAAGTCGGTACGGTCAACCCGACGATTTCATAAATGGCCGTCAGCGCAGATCGGAAGGAATCGGGATGCCTGCTCGCTGGTATTTAGCAACCACTGGACGGATTTCAATGCAACAAATTGCAAACGAAAGCAGATATCCAGCTTTTTAATGCTATTTTTTCATGACAATCCGTCATTTTTTTTTCTGTGAATGATTTTTTTACATCGGAAGGCTGACTGCCATGACTGCGGCGTTGTTTTCGCGTGATATGGCGTTTGTTTTGGCTTTTTGCAAACACGTGTACTTTTGGCAACTCCATGAGCAAGCCCATATGGGCTTCACATGGGCCTCATATTTTTGAAGATATGGGTCCCATGTGGGCATGCACCCAGGGAAATTATGGGTTCAATATTTTTTTGCCCAGATACATGTGGGGCCCATCTGGGAAATTATCCAAGCCATTCTACCATATGAGCCCCACATGTATATGGACAAACAATAATGGACCCATACTGGTATGGTTCGTGGGGGAAGAATCCCGCGAGGACCATATGGCATTCCCATCTGGGTTCCATATGTGCTTGTTGCCCGGGAAAGTTCCATATAGTCTCGCGCAGCCAGACCCTCGGTTGAAAGACCGAGGGTCTGGCCACAACGTCTAAAGCTTTTGTGATGCTGCTTTGCGCACGACTGCCCCGGCGGCATCGATCTTCGGCAAATTTCTCGATAAAGACGACACAACTGACCTGTGTATATCTCCTTTAGTGTCACTGATGGAGGATCAGATCATCAGTGCTGCGGGGAAAGACCTCCATGGTGCGATCTTGCTAAGCTTTGCTTCTGTATGACTGAACTGAAGTTCGTTAGATACAGCACCGCCATTTTGCAATCTTCTGATCCCAATGACCAATCAGCATGGCTGTAAACAGCTGGATTCAAAATCGACCAATCAGCATCGGTACCAGATTTTCGGTATTCGCGTAACAAAAATTGTTGAGGTTGGTCTCAGTCTCTGTAATGCTGCGCAGTTCGCGCATGCGTGAAAGAGACTGAGTGACTCAGTCTAAGTTCCATATTGTCCAACATTAGCCCAATATTTTCACACCAATTGTTTGGTACATGCACTGCTGTGTTTATAAAAGTGAAATGTGCATTTAGATCCAGAAATCAAGTGTTTTGAGAGAAAGTAGGCCGTAGAAATTTGTAAACAAACGGGGCCATTTTCCTCGAAAGGGCTATTTAGGTTTCACCTTCCTCATACCAGTCTACACCATCACGCATCACCGTGAATTGCACCTTCACGTATATGCGTGAGCACCATACTAATTGAAAACATGTAAATAAGATCAAGAGGAAAGAATTATTTTTGTTTTGAAATGACTGATACATGTAACTTTCATATGCAAGTAATCTTCACCAACGCTACCGCCATTTGATTTGAAATTTTCGTTGATATCTTTGCAAACCGAATTTTTCAGCTTTTTGAAGGAGGAAGCACACGGTAAGTTAAGAGCCTTCAAAATGGCCATTAACAAAAAAGTAACCGATACAACACCCTTATTTTTAGTCCTATAAATGCAACATACCTCTTTGATCACCAAAACACCTTACTAGTGACAATTAAAAGTTTGCACAGAAGATTAAATGATTTTAAAAATCGGCCAACATAACCACTTCTTCGTCGGTCTTTCCGCCATGTTGAAGTGAGGCGCGTTAAAAGCCTCACCTCAGCCGGGAAGTTGTCGTCGTCGTTTTGACCAAAGACAACTCCTCACGGGAGGGATACTGTAGGCCATTATGTTGCTTTGTGATCAGGGATTGGGCCACAAGTTAATTTTTGGGAGTGGCTTCAGTGGTGGTGACGCGGAGATGGGTGTGCTTTATGATGCCTCGGTGTGCAGTTGTGGATTCTCCTGTGGAGTCGATGGTGCAAAAGGGTAGGTAGGCCTAGGCTTATCCCATGCTGAATATAATAGACCATCGCAGGACACACAAGACCCAGGAGCCGATACAGCAAGGGACGGGATTCATAGGGTCCGCCCCCCCCCCTTTGGCGGCCAAGTCCGTTATTTTTCGGGGTCAGGAAATCGCATCCTATCCTCTTATCTCCCGCAAAACGTTGCCAATGTTGTCTACAGAATTTTTGCTACGTTAATACGGCTAGCTAATCAAGGGCACCCGAAGCCATGATCGCATTCGTTCCTGCTACGAACAGTATGTTGTTCCTAGTGCATCAAAATCTGATAAATCTGTTGATGGCAGAACAACACCGTGACGCCCAGATGGATAGTTTGATTAAGAAGGATGATCGTGGGACTGCTTTGTTCAATTGCGAGAAATGTGGGGCAAAGCATGCTAAGCGTAAAAAAACTGTGACGTTTGTCTACAAAATATCAACGGTGATGACGATTCTGCTAAACATACTAAAACGAAAAAAAATTGTTTCGTCGAAATTCGCAAGGACGCCATATCAAAAACAAGTATCCTATCGCAAAATTATTCTGATGAGAGGTTCCCAAATGTCAATTGATCACCAACGAAAAATGTGCGCGTTACTCTCTCCGACCCCGTTTTCCTGAACCCCAACAGCTACGACAATGTTGCGCTTGTTCTCTGCGATATAGGAAGGACGAATGGAATCGCCCGATACAAAGGAGACAAGCGTAATGTATGTTGTGATGGCTTGCTCTAAGTTATCTGCCTCAATTTGATTGACAAAATGGTCGTTTTTTGAGAGTGTTTTACTTTTTTTTGGACAGGATTCTTTCATGAGACATGTGGCACAATCGCATCCTGAAACTCAGCCAGCCTGTTTTCCAGAGTTCGACTGGGTTGTCCTCCGCATTGGCGGAGGACATTACGAAATGAATTTGTTCAAATCGTACCTAGAACTCAACTGGATCCCGTACATGTCCCGCTTCGCATACTTAATGGGATGGAAATCCGACCTCGCACAGAAATGTGCGAAGGGAAGTACCGATCTCCACAAGTAATATCAAATGATTGTCGCGTGACACATTGCCACGACCCTCGAATTGCTGTTAAATTATGTGAGAGCTGCTTCGAAACGGACACTGTGCCTGTGCCTGAAAATTCAAATCGTGGGTGGAGGAATACAGAAAGGATATACCCCCAACTATATGTATATGTATGAACAGATTTGTCTGTATACTCCCAATCATATATTTTAGGATGGGACTGAGGAAAAATAACGCAGCACTTGTTTCGTCTGCTAAATACATGAGCAAACTCCTTTTTCATGGGCTACGCCATCCCAAATAACAACGTATCGAGATTCAGGAAAGTGCCCAACGCTTCACGTAACCTCCGGAAACGAAAAATTTCATGGACAAGTTCACATCAGTGTCGATGAAAGGTGGAGATTCGGGAGGAGAATATTTTGATTTCGTGCTTGAAAACATAAACAAATCGGTGACACACTGGCTACCAAGAGGCGTACCAACAGAAGAATCTTGGCCTACAGATGTTCGAAACCTCGATTCATTTGAAATAATTAAGAAATAATTAAGAAGGCATCTTATGAAATGATGGGCCTTGGCACCAAGACGACCCCTCAGTATACAGACGTTCAAGTCCACGACGCTATCTTAGCTTGGCATATGCACCTCAGGGAAAACAAACAATAAAAGGTGGAGATTGGGGTGAAAAGATCTCGATTTCATGCTAGAAAACATAAATATCACATGAGCAGCTGGCCTAATGACTGTCATTTCGCAATACGCTAAACTACTTTGTTATTAGCGGTAGAACTGCGGGTCGATCTCCTACTGTTTTGGAATTTCTTTTCACAATCTGGTCAACACAGAAAGATCAGATCACCTTTTTGCTCGTCAGTTAAAGCGAATTGTTCGCGTCTGTCCAAAGTGAACCAAAAATAATAAAACAACCCGTTTTATTCGTAACAACAACTGGTAAATGCATTGCGGCGGCCGCTCCGGAAACGGTTCTGTGGAATCTTTGACTCGGCGCGAATAGTCCGCTTTAACCCAGCAACCTTGTTTTTGGAACAATCGTAGCAAGTGAAAAAAGTGCAGTAATCACAGACTATCCATTCTGGGCCCGTTTCTTGATCCCATCGTTTGTCACATTTGACGCATCTCATCTTACTTCTCCTTTTCTTTTTGCTATTGCCTGGCGCGCCAGAGACAACGGCCGGTTGACCAGACATCGCAGATTCCGCCATCTTTTTCATCACTTGGAAGTTTGACGAGCTGTAAGATCATCAATAACCGTTCATCAAGTAAAATATCATTCTTCAACTTATTCTTTTACGTGTAGCAATAGCCTTCATGCCAAATTGACAGCTTGGACCAACCATATAGGTAGATTTGAGCAGTTACGCCGAGTGTGGAAATATGATCGATGTAGGCCTGTACATGCTGTACACACGTGTACATCCTGCTGATCGATCGTTCGCCAGTTCGTCGTCTCAGCTGCAGCATTCAAACACCGCCATCATACGTCATCAGAACACACCAACCCAATAGGTATCTTTCACGGAACGCTACGTAAGCTAAGGTTACTACTTATACGGTGACGTATTCCCCAATAACAGGTTCTTTGTAAATAGTGCCGTACTGTGCCCATTACATGTATGGATACAACTGCTCCGTTGGAGAATGTTTTGCGTTAGTCTACGTTGTCAATGAACGTAGTCAGATGTGAAGCCTAATTGGCCACTGCCCTTGAAACTCCCTCGATCACGGAAGGAGCGACTGGCCAGCCAATCAGCTGCGGAGTTGGATTACGTTAGGCAAGGTAGTCGTATAGGTAATTACGTACTATACGTAGCGTTCACTGAAAGATACCTATTTGGACACTGATTACTCCCATTGCGCGGCATTGCGTTTGGTTTGGTTTTTCCAGTAAGCCCCTGCCAGTAGGGCTGAATGGGTCAATGTCGTCCTGGGTATACCTTATGTTTACCCAGGATTATCCTGGGTAATCATTTTCTTTACCCAGGATCATCCGGGGTAAACATAAGGATCCTTAACTTTACCCAGCTTGGGAGTAAGGGCCGAATCGTGATGTTCGCTCCGAGGATGGAATTCGCATGGTACGTGCGTCTCTTTCGACAGAGAACATGCAGTAGGATCATTGCTAAACAGGGCTGAAAATTACCGCTATACCTCCTACGGGGTTTGCAATAGGGAGACAAGACCAATCCCTACAAAAGGGACCGATAGTAAATTCTCAAGGACTTAGGAGCGATAGGTAGAACATGTATAATCCGTGTGCATTTCGTCATTGTCATGAATTTACTTTTTGCAGAACATGCAGTACGATCATAACTCGAAAGGGCTAAAAATTACCGCTATACCTGCTCCGGGGTGTGGAATAGGGAGAAAAGACCAATCCCTACAACTTTTCAAAAGGGACCGATAGTAAATTCTCAAGGACTTAGGAGCTCTAGGCCTAGTTCGAGGCCACCCTTCATTTCATGATTTGCGCTGAATATCAACCTCACTACACCACTCGGGAACTCCAATCTGGGTAAAGTTAAGGATCCTTATGTTTACCCAGGGCCGTCCTGGGTAAAGAAAAGGATTACCCAGGATGATCCTGGGTAAACATAAGGTATACCCAGGACGACATTGACCCATTCGGCGCCAGTAGGGTTCATTTAAAAGGAAAAAAATGCCAGGAATTTATCGACCTTCGCGCCATTGCTGACACACGTGTGATGGCAACTTCAGTTGTATTCTATGGTAGCAGCATCTCGCTAATTCAGGCTCAACGATGATTTAAAACAAGTCTGTAGGCACGGAGTGCCAGTGTTGGTGGTCGACAATATGTCCGTGAAATCGTGAATATATATCCTCGTTGACAAAGTTCTAAGTGTCCAGGGAGCTCGGAAAATTTGTGTAACCTGGTTACATGGTGATTCTTGCTCGAATTGCTGGTGATTCTTGCTTCAAAACTCACCAAGTAGTACTGCCTCTTGTGATCACCAGCAGCAAAAACTACTCGATCATTGGCATATTCATAGAACAACTGGCAGCGTACTTCTCGCCAATAAGGCGTTGACCCGAAAGGTTTAATTATGGTTTCCGATCTCAAGATCGGAAACCATATAGTGTTTGGTCGTGGTGTCTGTCTGTCTGTGTCTGTCTGTCTGTCTGTCTGTCTGTCTGTTCAGTCTGTCACACCTGTAACTTTGTTCCTGTAAGAGCTACAGACCTGGAAATGTGACCTACCCCCAGGTTTCATGACCTGAGCTACAAGATGGAATGAAAATTTCCAGTCTCCGATACCTGGTTCATGGTGAAATTGACATATCAAAAGTTGAGATTTTGTCTGTCACACTTTTGTTTCTTGAATAACTTGTCTCCGACGCCAGGTAGAGCACTAGCAACAAGTTCCTTCCCTATGTTTATGGCCCTTGGCAAGATACTGGCATCAACAAATTTATTCTCCAGTGTCAGCATCATAATGATATTGATATATCAAATTTGATATTTTGACATATCGGGAGATCTGCCACAGTAAGTGACTTGAAACTGGTATCACAACATCATTGCTCATCCACGGATGTTATTGCAACTGAAATTTTCAGTTTGCACCTGCTCGGTCGCATGATATTTGCTGATATCGTGGTGAGATTTGATATTCAAATTTGATAACATGACATAAGTCAGAATCTGGTGATGGTAGAGACCTAAAACCTTCACCTACACCTAGGTTATCAAGGATGAGCTTTCAGATTACGCAATGACCTTGAAGGTCAGAGGTCAAGGTCAAGGTCAAACAGTTCTTAAGCGCAAATCTCCTCGGAATTTCAGGAAAAAACGAATTAGAAGCCTGAATTTACCATCCCCGATAGGTTTAATCAGGGATCCTGTCCCAGTTATGCAATACTTCTCAAGGTCAGAGGTCAAGGTCACAGCCAACCATCACAAATAACATGAGACAGAACCTGGTGATGGTGGAAGCCTAAAACCTTCATCTACACCTAGGTTATCAAGGATGAGCTTTCAGATTACACAATGACCTTGAAGGTCAGAGGTCAAGGTCAAGGTCAAACCGTTCTAAAGTGCAAATCTACTCAGAATTTCAGGGGAAAACTAATTAGAAGCCTGCATTAACCATCCCCTATTTGTTTAATCAAGGATCCGTGTTCCAGTTACGCAATACTTCTCAAGGTCAGAGGTCAAGGTCACAGATAACTAGCTCTAGAGTAGTAACTTATCATCGGAAACCATAGACATCGCTCCGATGTCCTTTTCTTGTTTTGTGAGGGATTTTGTAGCTTTCATTCCGTCTGTAGATATAGCCTTGATTCTTACTTTTGTGCACATACTTATGGAGCACAACAGCATCCATTGATTTTAAGAACACTCCGTACACGTACCTCACGGAATCAGGAATTTCGCGATTAAATGTCTTTATTGCTACCCTCTCCCTTATTCCGACCGAGGGAATCCCATTCCTCTGCTCTGAGCGTGCCCTGACTAGCATTACATGGAAGTGCTTTTTACGGTTGTTGACGCAGAAAAAGCTCACGAAAATTAGCATATCGTCTTGTTTACCCATAGCTCTTTGGCCATGTAAACTATATATTCGGTATTTATTTGACATACAATGAGTTATGATCAGCACGAATGTTTTCACTTTCGATGCCAAATGCATCACTTCGAGGATATCACGGTTTTCATGTGGTTTAATGTATATGAAAAATGTTATCCCAAACGACAAAAATAATATTGACCGTCTACTGACGATGTTGTGTCTGGTTACGGTTTTGATTCTAAATGCAGGATACGTGTGAGGGTAAATAGTGCTGAATCAGTTAATGTCGTCCTGGGTACACCTCATTATTACCCAGGGTAATCCTGGGTAATCCTTTTTGTTACCCAGGATCGTCCTGGGTACAAATAAGGTACCTTAACACTACCCAGTTTTAAAATCCGCGCCACAGGATGGAATAGATTGCAAATACGACTGTAAATCGCGGCCTTTAACGCGAGTTGCCATTCTGACAGCTGCTGACAATCACCACGTCAAAATGTACGTGTCATAAGGGACACACTCCGCGTGAGCTACTGCAAAATCTTCTCCGCAGTCAGGTAACTTCACTGCGGACAGGAATATAGGTCATGCAGGTGTACTGTGTGCATTTATACATCGTGGTATGCAGGGCTGGCCTAATACATTAGTTTCGCAGTAGCTCACGCGGTGTGTGTCCCTTATGTATAAATTCGTGGCGGGCTAGAAAAAGACAGTACCGTTCCCCGAGCGCAAGTGGAAAATGGCGCGGATTTCAAACTGGGTAATGTTAAGGTACCTTATTTATACCCAGGATCATCCTGGGTAACAAAAAGGATTACCCAGAATACCCAGGGTAATAATGAGGTGTACCCAGGACGACATTAACCGATTCAGCGTAAAAAGGACATTAGATGAAACGACACTCGATGAACGTACGTGTATCTCTTCGCAGATTCGGTACAAATCATGAATGTATTTTCATTTGCGGCTTGAATTGCGAAATCATATCTAGAGGGAAGCTTGTAGGTCCCATGAAGGGCATATTCTCCAATGTTTTTTTTTTATCTGAAAGGGTAATGAATAAATGGAAATCAAACATTCATCTTCTTCAACTCTCTTGTGTGTAAATCTTTCTTTACTTTTTTTCATGCTTCGAGTTTGAAGTGAACTCAAAAGAAATGCCTCTCAAAAGATGAGTTGCATCAAAGAATTACGTCAACGTCAAACCATACGTCATAATGCCGTTTTGAGTACCGCACTGTTGCGATCAGTTTTTTTATTCGGTCGTCAGGCAAACGGGCATTATGACATCTGCTTTGACTTTTGGTCGCGACGCTGCGACAATGAGTGGATTCGATTTCCGCAACTCATCTATATCGCGAATAAACAACACGCTCTATAATTACTTCTAAGTTTTCCACATCATTTCTGATCTTTCACCACACATTCCGCCGGCGCATTGAGGAAAACTGGAAATAGACTTGCCGTAACTATCAGGAGTAATTCATGCCACAAGAGGGGGAATACCTAAAGCCTAGTCTACACTACCCGCGAATGCACCCCCGATGGAGCGCTGACCACCGCGAATAGCCCGTGCTTGCGGTTCGACCGCGAATAGCCCACGAACGTGTCTACACCTGATGAGAGCTTGCGGCTATTCCCTGCCCTCCTATTGGCTCCCGGCTGGTGACCTCATTCTGATCAACTACATCCGGGTCACCACGCCAGCGGCCACTGGCCGCCGATATCTCCGGGAAGGTGTCTCCACTATTCGCGGTCATTCGCGGTATGCCCGCCAACTTGTGGGCGGCGCGCTCGCTTCGCGATTTTTTCAACATGTTGGAAACGACGCAAGTGCCCGGGAACGCCGGCGGGGTGCTCGCGGGCATTTGTATTCGCGGTCATTCGATGTGCCGTGTCTCCACTTGGCCCGCGAATCACCGCGGATCACCAGATGAGTCACCGCAAGTGTCACCGCGAGTATACTCCCGGTGATTCGCAGTGACTCGCGGGCCAAGTGGAGACAGGGCTTTAGTCTCCTGATGGACAGTGTATACTTAAATCTAGCAGGTGGACGTCTAAGCATTTTGCCTCTTGGATTCATAATGCCTCAATCCAGAGTTATCGGAACGAGGGTGGGGTGCGGGATAGATTTTAGAGGATTTGTTTTATTCGTGATATATGGTTTATTGTGCACTAGTGAGTGATACAGCTATGACTGAAAACGGAAGGTAACAGGGCATGCCCCTGAAGAACTCAAGGTGACAGTAACTATTAAGCCTAGGCCTAGGCCTACCCTACATGATTTAGCAACAGGCGAATGCCAACAGACTCTTCGGTCAAGGTGGAATGGTTGTGGTCATTGTAGATGGTAACTAGGCCCTAAGTGAGAGAATGGGTCAGTTGCTGAGAGGATGCACTGTCGTATGGCCAATGCATCCTCTCACAGAGTGTTGATGTGTTTTCCTCTCTGTTTGGAATAGGCCTAGGCCTAGAGCAACATGTGGCCCACGAAAAAAACCCACACAACAACCGACTGGAATAAAGGCCTGTCTACACGATCATACATTTGTTCAAAACATCATCATACATTTGTATGATGTATGATGATGTCCGATGCTTGTCGTGGATTTCCGTCTACACAAAGCAGCTAAAGTTTTGAACATCATCATATATGTCATCATACATTGTTCAAAACAGCATCATAAACTTGTATGATGATGTTCAAGTTTGTTGTGGACTTCGATCTACAGTCCAACATTCATGGACATTTGTATGATGAAGTATGATGGAGAAAGGATAATGTTGGATGCTGTTCAAGTCTGTTGGGAAAACCGTCCACACGATCATACACTGTCCATGAACATCATCATACAATTTTTGGGGGGATGTTGTGCATTTGTTGGCAAGATGAAACATGCAGCTAAAAATTTGAACATCACCATACATGTTCAAGTTTGTTGGGAAAACAGTCCACACGATCATACATTTGTCCATGAACATCATCATACATATGTATGATGATGTTTTGAACAAATGTATGATCATCATACATCATCATACATGTTGGTTGTTGTTCGCGTTTGTTGGGAAAACAGCCTGCACAATCAAACATCTGTCCATGAACATCATCATACAAACGTATGATGATGTTTTGAACAAATGTATGATCGTGTAGACGGGCCTTGTTTCCAAGCTTGTTTGTCGATTTCTGTCTTGTGACAATGCAGCTAAAATTTTGAACATCATCGTACATTGTTCAAAGCAGCATCATAAACTTGTATGATGATGTTCAAGTTTGTTGGGGATTTCGATCTACAGTCCAACATTCATGGACATTGTATGATGGAGTATGATGGAGAAAGGATAATGTTGGATGCTGTTCAAGTTTGTTGGGAAAACCGTCCACACGATCATACATTTGTCTCTAAATATCATCACACATTTTTTTGGGATGTTTTGCATTGGCAAGATGAAACATGCAGCTAAAAATTTGAACATCATCATACGTCTTCAGGTTTGTTGGGAAAACAGTCCACACGATCATACATTTGTCCTGAACATCATCATACAAATTTGAACATCATCATACATGTTGGTTGCTGTTCAAGTTTGTTGGGAAAACAGCCTACACAATCAAATATCTGTCCATGAACATCATCATACAAATGTATGAGGATGTTTTGAACAAATGTATGATTGTGTAGACGGGCCTTTAGAGTGTAGGCCTAGGCGGGCAGCTCGAAAAGACGGATTCGACGGATTCAGCGGATTCGACGGAACGTGGTCTGCAGACAATTTGTTATGACGTCACGTTGTGGAATTCCCAGAGCAGACTGGTACCGGTACCCTGTCCTATCAACCAAGCAGTACGGGCCAAAAAGTTAATCGAAGTATTGGGAGGGTAGGTGATCAGTCTAAAATAGGCCTAATCAACATTAGACCTTCCGCTGGGTTAGTATCTGAAACAATACATTACACCGCATCCGTAGGATTTGATTATCCAAGGAAACGCGATTGACAGTACCGCTCTCATCAACATGCCGTTTTTTTGGCTTACTGTATTTTGCGTAATATTACGCCGATTTAGCGTAATATTACGCCAAGGGAGAATTCATTATTTTGCTACCATAGAAAGTAGTTCTTGAAAACTCGCGCAGTGATCCCATAACTCACAGAGTTATCCGCGACCACGTCGCTCACGAAGTGAGCACCGTTACAGGCCTTATGATTACTTGTGTCTGTAAATAAACAAACGAAAATGTAGGCCTAAATTAAAAAGAAATTAAGAAAGGAACAAATAAATTGTAGGCCTTGGCTACATGTAGTCCATGAGCTCGAATTTAGGACTCAAAACAAACTTCCGATTCAGCAACAGTAGGACCTACGTCCGGATTATACGCTTGCCGGAACAGCCCTGCTCGGCGTCAAGGCCGGAAATGGGCAGGGGCGTCACGTATTAATTTAGGAAAAACAACGTAGGCTCCTACCGATAGACCTACTGAGATTCATTACAAGAAGTTTCACGCGGAGCTGATCTATTCTTAGATCACTGAAGTCATTCGATTCTAAAATTAGAACACAGTGGACTCGATAGACTCACCTATTACAATAGCCATGGCGCGGTGTCTGAGGCTTTCGCACTCGAAGTCACGATAAGAATGCCACAGCCAAAACAAATATGGGCTAAATGGGTTTTATCAGGGGTTCCGGACGAGGCCTAATGCTGTTTTCGGGTTTTCGAGGCGGGCCGCGTCCTTAAATTCAAGCTAGTGGATAGCCTGGATTTTTGGACGAACAACCATCACCCCTCTGAATAATGGACTAGTCCATGTCAGCACTGCAGGTTGAGATTTTCAAGACAAAATTGACGGGACAAAGGCACAACTGATCAAAATGAAATTTTCACTGATGTCTGAAGAAATATCAAAGCCTTTGATGTACGGTCGAACCAGATTAATTCCACCCCTCGTAAATTGTTTATCATTGNTCGCTCTGGTTCACGACGCTGGTTCCGAGAACAGGCTGGTCTGTCCGGGAACTTTTTAAAGCCAAGAGAAGACATGTTCAACAGGATAAATGTATTAAGTCATTCTGCTCGAACCAGAAGCACATTCGACGCATCTACTGATCTAGGCGCTTTTAAATCGCAAAAGTGATGCCTTTTTGCTCACAAATCGTGATGGGAGTTGCAAGTCGCAACACAGGGAAAATTTTCGTTTATAGGACGCCGTGTTACATCATGACGTCATCATGACTAATTGGTTATTGAAATTTACAAAACCAACATCACCATCATCATCATCATCATCATCATCATCATCATCATGAAACGGCGGGCTTTCCCGTACTCGGACCGCAACTTAGAAACCCATTTTGTAGGTACGTTAGCACATGCCGAGAACCATAACGACGTCCGTAAATTTTCGGCGGGGAATTTCTCGGACGGGAACAAAAGAGCAATTTCAGAGAGGAAATGGTCATTTGAAGTGACTTTGTATTAAAACGATCAGCTCCTGAGCTTTCATATCTTGTGAGAGGCATGCCAAGAACTGGGTCTAGCTGGTGCTGGAAGGAAATTTGGTTGGTGCTTTGTACAAGATGACAGCACTCACAACTATGGGTGTGACTGACGTTACAAAAACAATGCAGGGCAAACAATTGTTTTTATTCTAGGATGGAAGGTTACATGCAATGTTATTTTGTTGTTCCTTGCCATGTTACAAATCAAAGCCATAATCACAATAATTGCTTAAATATGTGTGACTGACGTTACGTGATGACGTTTCAAGAGCAAAAAATAGTTGGCTTACTGTATTTTGCGTAATATTACGCCGATTTAGCGTAATATTACGCTAAGGGAGAATTCATTATTTTGCTACCATAGAAAGTAGTTCTTGAAAACTCGCGCAGTGATCCCATAACTCACAGAGTTATCCGCGACCACGTGGCTCACGAAGTGAGCACCGTTACAGGCCTTATGATTACTTGTGTCTGTAAATAAACAAACGAAAATGTACGCCTAAATTAAAAAGAAATGTAGTCTCGCGCAACTAGCCCCTCGGTCATACTCCGAGGTCGTCAGACCGAGGGTCTGGCACGGAACGCAATTCTCATTGTAGCGACCTAGTGACCTCATTTCGATGACAGGGGGAATATGGCGGCGCACAGAGAACTTGAAGCGTGAAAATTAGTGAGGTGAATCGCCTAAATTTGTGTTGTCAAGTCAATTTATAGTGTCTAACAGGGGGAATATGGCGGCGCCCAGAGAACTTGAAGCGTGAAAATTATTGAGGTGAATCGCCTAAATTTGTGTTGTCAAGTCAATTTATAGTGTCTTTCATTGGAATTTCAGGCAAGTTTATTTATATTCTTTCGACTGGGGAGGGAATTATGCTATAAAAAGTGCAGTAGGCCGAACAGCGAGGGGTACAAAATACTGTAGTTTTACTCGCACGCTGCATACTTTTTGCTTTGATTGAGCATTGTGTTCTACGTCATCGGCGGTAGATTGTCCGCCATGATGGATTTTACAAGCAAAAGATACCATCTGGACCAGACNAATGAAATTTTCACTGATGTCTGAAGAAATATCAAAGCCTTTGATGTACGGTCGAACCAGATTAATTCCACCCCTCGTAAATTGTTTATCATTGAGGAATCCCTAGACACTCTGCTGTTTTTCGAGGGGATCCCCGATTTTACCATTAAAATGGCATTCAACAGGGTTTCAAAACAAGGATAGTGACGGCGGAGGATAAAATCAGAAAAATCCCAGAAGCAGTATGGACGTAGAGAACATCCAAAACGTTTATTTCCCGAGCGAACTGGTTTACGATCGCCACTCTGTTTCGAATAAAATAACTTTGATCAGTAAAAATACCCGGAAAATGCACTGCTTAACCATTAGGCTGATGACGTCATCGCTCGTGGAAGAAAACTTCTTGTAATGCACATGTCAGCTATCTTACCCCATCTGCGGTTCTTGCAACATAAAACTGCAGAAGAGAGCTCTCACTTAGGGCGATCGCCGCATTTTGCCATAAGACCCCAAGATGGTCCCACCAAGTGAGTTGAGCCCCGCCCCCCCCCCAAAAAAACACACTGCATGAATTCTCTGCCGGTATCACTATACATGTATTTACATACGCCTACCTCTTCTGCCTCCTCCATGCATCATCGATCGATGGGCCTTTGCGATTAGGCCTATTCATAATATATAGGCCTACGCATGACGTCATGACGCTAGGCTACCAGTCCTGTAGGCCTAGACACAAACATAGGCCTATTCGCCCGGCAGCACTCGGAAAAATTAAAAGCCCCACTCACAGCAGACGTCGTCATAAGAAATCAATAATACTCAGCGACGCACAAGACCGGACGACGTCATCCCGACACTGCCCTTGGCGAGTGGGGCTTTTAATTTGTCGGCTTTTCCCGGCGATATTTCACTTTTGCCACATGTTTCAGGATTGCCTCGCCAAAGTCAGTATTACCGCATTCACATCAATTTTCGTCTGTTTTGGTGGTGGGTACAAGCTATATACAAAAGGATTACCTAGGTGGGCAACTGATACTGTACCTTCAACGAAGGTGGTTTATCAAGGCAATTTTGCATCGAATCGAGATGCAATTAGCAATAGTGAAAACTCCCTCAACGGAAGTAACTGACCTCGTCCCTGAGGTGCCGCACATGCATTGCGCGTATGTTTCTGCATAGGCATCGAAAAAGGTACCATGTTTCCCGGTTTTCCCCGCAGCATTACGCCAGGCGTAATGATTACGCAAAATACAGTAAGCCGTTTTTTGAGGTGTTTTCCCATGTATGCCATTTTAGCTATTCTCGATATACGGTAGGCCTATGAGATCGACAGCGCAACTGTGTTGACGTCATCGACAGATCAATAGTGGCGACGTTATAAATTTCCCACAAGATGACGCATTCAGTCATTGTGGAAAATCCCATTGAGTTCGGACATCAGACCCGATTTTTTAACCTTACTGTGCATGGATTTGAAATCGTATTATAAATGAAAATAACACGTATAGGTTTTAAAGCTGATACATATGTTATAATTCTAAAAAGATCAATGCATATCAAAAAGTGATTATATGCTTCATTTTACAAGAATCCGTCGAATCCGTTGAATCCGTCGAATCCGTCTTTTCGATGTGCCCGGCCTAGGNAGCCGTAAAATAGCACCCGCCGGTAGGTCCTATACTTTGCATCCCAAAAAAAAACGTGAAAAACAAACAAAATCCCACTCGACGTGACCTCTTTGGCGTTCTCCTACTCTCCAACACACACACTGCACTCTCCCACCCCAGAGGCCAATCATACACAATGGGCATATAGAATGTCATCAAAATTTGAGCTGTTGAGCCGCCAGACGTTTTGCATTCATTTCTGCACTGTACTTCCCCAAACAACGTGTACATCATATGTCGGCGGCTGAAACCCACGACGTCACGAAAACCTGTGCTATTCACCGTCTGACAGAATGCACACGTTCACTGCCATACATGACGCAGACAAGTACAGCGCTTGCAACAGGCGGCGACATATCGTGACGTCAATAATACTTGCGCTTGTCTCATTATCTCTAATATCTTTAAATTCAACATCGCTTTCTCCACAGTGTGAGTCACTATCTACATCTTTCCCAATTATCTATTGATGGACAACCGTAATAATGAGCAACTTCATCCCCTTGGTGCCAAACGAACGCCTATGTGCTACAAACCCCCAAATCGCTTACGCTTTAAAAATATCAGCAGCGATCCAAAAAGGCCTTCGTCCTGTATGCCGCCTATCGGCGGTTCCGGGATCGTTGCCTCAAGACTGTTGTTCGACGGTGTATAGAACAACCGAGTGTGGCTTGTAGGATGATCTGTTGCAGGGCAACTTTTAAGAACACCCACACTTAAAAAAACACACCTTGAAAAAAACTGTTTATATAGGTCTGTAGATATCCTCATCCAAGATCATTGACTACCATCCGGTTTCTGTGACCTATCGTCTTCCAAGGATGGAACTCACCCAATAATCCTATTCGGCGGTGTATACATAAGCCAAGATGGGTAATGCAAAAACCGAGCCAGTCGGGTGGTAAAAACGAAGGAGCGGCCTGTTGGATAGCTAACCTACAGAGCAAAACGCTTGGTTCAACTGGATTCATAGTTCCCCACATTTTGCTTTGTTCTCAGTCTGTTTCCAATGCATGAACGAAGTATAGGCTACACAAAAACTGTCGTACTGTTCTGCATAAATATAGAAAAGAGAAGTATGAAATTGGGATAAGTATTTACTAGGCCTCAGGATATGAAATAATTTCTAATGAACGAAAAATATTGAATAAACGCTGCTTACATAACACGCCCGCCTCGCGATGACTTACCTCTAGGACCATCAACTTTCCCATGTTTTCTGAAAGCTTTACCATTATCAAACTTTGTCTTTCATAGGTAAAAATGTGAATTAATTCACTTGGAAAACACGTTCGTGTTCTCTCTAAGTATAAAAGCAGGCGAGCCCTTGGCATACGATAGGCACAGTGTAGTAATTTGTTTTGCATGAAATTTTGAATAACCCATCTTCATACATTTCGTACTCTAAATTACGATACCTTCTGTATACGGTAGGTTTAGAAGCACTAAAGATCAAGATTAAGAGACAGAAATGACATTTGTGCATTTTGGTTTCTCGGGTTTATGCTTTCACTCATCACTTGTTTCTTGTTCAGGTGACGTTTTATTTGCGGGATCATCCACACGTACATGAGCGGTAGCACATTCGTTCTATAATTCCGTTCCCCTGATTAGGAATCTACTGCTTTCATAGTGTTTATAGTCGTAGTCCATTCTGGAGATACCTTCGGGTGTTGCCGAAAGTTATGCAACATAAACTTGATAACCGATCACATAATTGATTTCGCTAGGATTCTGCCTGATCCTCTGATATCGGTTTTAGATCCTGAAAATGGACTGTTTGTGCACAAAGGTTTACGTAATTATGATTGGCATAAATAAATAACGACGTCAAATATAAAAATCATGTGATTAGGCCTAAAGGTAAAAATGCTTATTTTCATAATGCAGTGGGGGGCCTACATGTAATGTGATATCTTATATGCGAGTGGAGAGTAAGATTTTAGTGAGAAAAATCTTACTAAAGCGTTCTTTTCATGAGATTCTCATAAAAAATATTTTTAGTACAAGTTTTACGAGTTATTACAGAGGATGCGCAACTTTCCGACTCCGACTCCGACTTCAACTACGAGAATGAATTGCAGTCGCTATGGACATCCTTGATAAAAACGATGTCATAGAAGTTTTCAATTCGTCAAACATCATAAATTGAAGGCAGACAAAATTTGCCTTATCAATCGGAACTGGAACTACGGATAAATAATGAATATTGAAGTCGTAGTCCTAGTCGTTACGACTTAGAGACACGACCTTGACGACTACGATATTTGCGATTTATGCGCACTTCCGGTTGTGAGTCAAAATTATTCTGCCACAAAGTTATGGCATTTTACAATTTGCAAACGCTTGCGTAGGATAACATTTTGGCATCAGCCGGTGATTTCTTCATCTAGGGCTACTTGGAGATATAAACTGAGTCCAGAATCCATACGTCGGAATAGCCATACATGTACATGCATGTATATGTAAAAATATAATCTAAACTCATCTGTTTATGGTCCCTTCCGATTATTCATGACAGGATTTAGGCCCGGACCCCGGGACAACCTCCACAGTTAGTTAATAATTGATGACTATTGGGAATAGCTGACCAATACGCCAGGGAAAGAGCCTAGGCCTACTTACGCTGATGGTGTCCGCTCACAATTGATCACAATTGCTTTTAATCTGGGCTTTTTCTATCGTCAACAATGGGAGCGATTATACAGTGTGTACCACAATAACAGCCTTTTTACAAATTTGTCAGTTTCGTTTAAGTTGAAAAAGCGTGGCTCTCATTTTGTGGAAGGAAACAACCCCTAGCTGTCGTCTCTGAAATTCCGTCCTGAGAAAATCAGGTGTTGTTACAATCCTCCTCCCCTCGGATCGTCTGTCCGAGAGGGTGGGGGCAGTAAGGTGTCCTGATTTCCTGAGGATGCATCATTAGACATTTTCAGAAGGCCTGACGAATCCCAGGCCCTTCTGATGTCCCTCAATCCTGGCGTCCCAATCCTAGCACAAAAAGAGGTGCTGCAATTTGTTTGGACCACCCCGTTTAAAATTCCTCTAGTCTGAAATTCCATCCTGATATAATAAGGTGTCGTTACAATCGTCCTCCATCTCGGATAGTCTGTCCAAGAAGATGAGGGCAGTAAGATGTCCTGAATTGCTCAGTATGCTGACACCCTAAAACGTTTTCAGAAGGCACGACATATCTCGGGCCCTTCTGATGTATCGGATGACCCCCCCCCCCCCCCAATCACAGAGGCGCCAAAAAGGTGATGCGATTTGTTTGAACCACCCCGTATAAACCCTACTTTCTTTGAGCCACCCTGTAGGCCTACAAACCCCATTTCAATCTACTCGTCGGCCGGCTCGCGAAAATTTTTTTCCTGAACCTTTCAGCAAGTACACTGTACATTTTGTAGTTACTATTATAGTCGAGAGAGGGACACTTCTTTTGGAGTAAAACACTTTTTCAACGCGCGTGGGGGGGGGGGTAATTGGGTCGTGGGGGTAAGGTAGGGTTAGGGTTAGGGTTAGGGCTAGAAAAGAAAAGGTTTATGTAAGGGTTAGCAGTATATGGGTATTATATTAGATTTATTCTATAACACCTAAAATAAATATGTGAAAAGAGAATCATAAAACCAACCGGCTGCGCATGTCCAGCTTGACTGATTCCAGTATCCCTGCCTACCAGTGGCCATTACCAAAATCTTGCAATCCGAATATTCCGTACAGTTGCGGGCGATTTTTTACCAAAAAAATACATTTTTCTCTCCCCATCGGTATTATTGCGATTTTTTTCGAAAAGTTAACGAGAACCTTGCATAAAATAATACCGGCTTTGGAACTCTATTTGATGCGGATACTTATCATTCAAAAAAGTTGTAATCAAATTAACGTACAGCAACCGTCAACTGTCGCCATTTTGTTCTCAATTCAATGTTTCGATAGGGCGTACAAACAACTGAGCGCATGAAATCACCTGCGTCTGTTAGTCATGTTAGATATTGAATGATAGCAGCTGGATTGGTTTGAAAACACCCGAAGGGAATACAAATCGAATCGTTCATATTAACGACCTGCTGTAGAGGAATGCAGTCCGACCTCAATCTGACTGATGGCGTCGTCAAAACTTCACGACACAATGCTTTGACGTCATCACCAGTGGTGTTGACGCTGTGTTTCTAGGCTACGCCAGCCGATTCACCTGAGCAACGACGTCAGTTTTGGCAGAGATTGTATCTGCTGTGATAAAACCTCATCATTCGCGACCCTTGAACGCACTGACATGTACGTCAATATTGGATACAGAATTCGCCTATGAGCATGTGTGTTGATGTGTTGTCCTTTTCAACTTAAATGTTTCCGATGACATTGCCGGAAGTTATGCGTGATGTAGCACGCCTAAAGTCATCGTCCAGCCCAGGATGCGTATATTAAGTGGTTTTGTCAATTAGGCCCCGATTACATAGAGCTATACGCTATTCGGTAATCTAGGCACGTTTCATAGGGCACGCGTATAGTTTGAATCGAGCAAGGTTATTTCAACGAGTGGTTTACATCAGACTAAACTATTCTGAGGGCACGGTATTCGCTTTTTGTTCGTATTGTGCATGTCCAATTTTTGACCGTATACCGAATACCGAATACCGAATAGCGTATAGCTCTATGTAATCGGGGCCTAACGAATCGGTAGTATTTAAACCATGGAACGACTGTGAAATGTATGGAACGAGTGCCAAATTTACATTACCGCTACATTTCACAGTGAATTACAAGACATAAATGTAAGTAAAAAGATGAAACCGTGCGAGGACAGTACAGAAATATCGATTTGTTTTTCGCCGAATGGACCTGAAATCCCTCCTTTAGACAAACCCACCATTGACGCTCGTCGCTAAGGTACGGTGAATTGTCTGGCTTAGAAGCACGGCGTCAACATCACGGGTGATGACGTCAAAATGTCGTGCCTTGAAGTTTTCATGTCGTGAGTCAGTTGAGGCAGGGCTGATTTCTTCTACAGCAGACGATTCGCTTGCTTTCCCCCGGGGTTTCAATTCAATTCAGCTGCTATCGTTCACTAATTATAATAGGCGTAGGTGATTCTTTGAATTTTCATGCGCTCAGCAGTGGTTTAGTACGCCTAACTGAAACTTTGAATCGAGAACAAAATGGCGACCATCAGAAGGTCGACAGTCGCTAAGTTGTAGGCCCATCTAAAACGCGGTGTGAACCTGTCCAATTTGACAATTTCTGGTATTTTTTGGTTTTTTTCGCAAAGGTTAATACTAGTATAATCAATGTTAACATGTCAGATATTCACATTTTTACCGGCGGATTCACATATTTATCATATTTATAGCATTTTGGCACTCGTTCCATACTTTTCACAGTCGTTGCATGGAATGTGCCGTTCCACGGTTTAGACACTAACAGTACGAATTGTCCTCCCGTTCCTCACGCATGGCCATGCTCCGTGGGGAGCGGGGTGATCATAGGCTGTGACATTTGTATTGAATAATGATTGATGATTCAAGTCCAGGCTGCGGATTAAAGGTTCGTTTACACATGCAACTTTTCATATGCAACTTCATGCAACTTGTTGCATAAACCTGATGAGACCAAAAATTTCATCAAAGTTGCATGTGTAAACGGGCATGCAACTTGTTGCAACTAACTATTGCAACTTGTTGCAAATTTAGGATCCAGATCCTCTTTTTTCTGCTGAAGTTGCAACAAGTTGCACGTCGCTGGCCAATGAGGATGCAGCAAAAAATCATGTGACGTCTAATAAAACCAAGATGGCTGCCGAACAAAGGATTCCCGTCAAAATTCCTGCAACTTGAATTTTGAAATTGTCGGGGAGAAGGACACCCGAGTTCCTCTGCGTTTTTCGTCCTCCTTTGATGGGCACATCTTTGGTGGAGGGACCCTCTGTATAGCCATCAGATACAAATATGGCATTCTTGTAGAGCCGTTTGATATGGCTGACATTCTGTTCTGCAATAGCATCATACGTTCTGTCTTTTGTCCAAGGAATTCTGTGGAGGAGTGACCCTCCGTCTAGCACTGAGATGGTAGTGAGGAGTACGAATTTCCGACAATGCCACTGAAGTCAAAGAAAGACGTTTGATGCTATTGCAGAACAGTATGTCAGCCATGTCCAACGGCTCTACAAGAATGCCATGATTCGCATAAACTGTCTAGAATTTACGCATATTTTTCAAAATATCAACATTTTGATATTACGATATTTCTGCCCAGTTAACCCCAAAAAGTTTCAAATTAAGGTAAACCTATAATCGGATGTTAGCATTATCGTATGGTATGAAAATTTCTTGAAAAACGCGAAAATATCAAATTATCAAAAATTTGATAATCTCAAATATCTCAGCAATTTCCAAAATTTTGATGCAGAAATATGACCAACAAGTTTTTCTTTCATATGCAACAAACCGTGTTAAATTTGGTTTAATAGTATTTGAAATATTTAAGATATAAAGTACCGGTATAGATAAACATCTTTCAATGCCTGTGCCTGTGCGTGTACAATAAAAAAAATACAGTCATGACAGTGGTTGGATAGTAGGCCTAGGTGCTTTTAGTACCAGACAGCAGTCCCTCTCGTTATGCGTATCTGGTTGCTTTGCAAAGGAAAATGTAACCCAATGAAGATGAGTATAACAAAACTACATGTGCAAGTACTGTACATAGGCAGAAGACATAGCTATTCCTGCTCCACGGAATGCGCGCAGAAGAAGGCCCAAGGTGACACCATTTTCACTTTGTCTATTTCTATAATTGGTCTCTTGTGTCGTCTTTAATCGTCTTTCCGGCACATTCCTACTCATTTTACTGCCATGGGTCACAAATGAATAGTGGCACAAACCAGGTGGCACTGGATTCTTGGCAAATTCACCTATATTTTTGTTTCGCAGTTGTAAATGCAGAAGTTGATATTCCTTGTTAATGTCGAAATAGTTATAACCACGAGATCAACAACCTCAACGGTGTCATTAGCCTTAGTTTCTCTCAGGAAGGGCACTGTTCCAGTTTTCTCTTCCTGATTTTCCATACAAATACATGTATCAGTCATTTTCGTAATTTGATTCAACTCTGTCTTCCCAGGAGATATGGTGTACATTTTGTAACACTGATGCATCGCAAAGAGAGTTATCAAATTTGCATCTGCAAGACTCCTTGCATATTATAATTATATATCCGTAGGCCTACGTTGGTCAATATCCACCATCGATAGATTTAAACTGTGGTATTTTGCTCCGTCTATTCCACACACAAAAAGAGCAGTTGTAATCGATTGGTGACAAAATGAATGTTATTGTTTAACTCACGCGGTTTTACGAATGTCAACCGAAGCACCCTGATGTGCATAGCAGTTGACTTTCTGTATTTGTTTTGAAAGTTAATGTCTTAAAAACAAAACAAAACCGCTAACAAAAGTGATTGCTCACCACTTGATAGAAGCTTTCCAAACCGATTTTCAACAGCGGTATTTTTCACTAAAATTCAGGCAGCTCCCAACATCCACGACGCACTGGTTTCAGAAGACCACCCACGGCAACCAATTGCTCCCGTAATGGCCCCATCAGCCATGTCAGCTGGTGCAGTTTCATTGGAATCGACCTACACGTAGAGAGATAATTCAGAAAACGTTGATTGATGAAATGGTCCATGGACCATGTGCTCACCCTTTTGGACATACATGTAACAGTGTAATGAGGGAGGAACATGTCAGTTATGAGCAATCTGGGTCAAGTTATTCCCAAGTTGCAGGACTGCAATGATTGTTGGGTTTAACTTATGCCACCTGGTGGCCATATTGGATGTCTGGTTGGGCCAAAACTTCACATGCACATAAAGGTCATCTAGAGGGAGCCACA
>NMRB01000525.1:68050-92344 GCA_002633025.1 Notospermus geniculatus
TACAGTGATATAAAACTTTTGAGTAAAATTATGCAAATAAAAGAGTGAAAAATATGCCTTTACGAAATTCTTCTGTGAAAGGCCGGTCTCAGCAGATTTTTTCAACGCCAATACCAATAGATAGCCAGGAAAAATTGCTACAATATACATGTACGTGCTGGGACAAATTGTCTGTACTCCATTGGTTTGGAGATATTCAAGGTAAACTGATGTCCGTTTACCTTCATGTAATTCAAATTCTTCATCGAAAATATTCGGTGATATCGGACGATACCAGAAAATGAGGCCACAAAAAGAGTGAAATTGGTTCAACTGCTGTGGCCAATTATGAATTAGATTCAAATGAACCACTGGCTAGACCTTCATGAACAATGGGAATTCGGGGCATTTTTATATGTATAGTACCTTCAATGTAGTTGTCCTAACCAACCAGTGAGTATACTGAACGTACACCGTCCTGTATCTCGTCTCGCCTTAAGAATTCCAGTGTAGTAGAAACCATTGCCCGGTGGGGCAATAAAAATTAATTACCCACCCGGCAATCTGTATCTAGGGCAGAAGTTTTCACTGCAGCTATCATACATCAGAATGCCCGCTGATACAGAATGCCCAGTGTCAAATTTCTTGTCTTGGCCGATCGTGTTCAAGCGGACCGCCTGGTCTATTTTAAGGACAAAAGAAAGGTTCGCCGCCAGCTGTCCCCAGTCATCTTCACTGAGTTCAGGTCAAGACACGGCTTCTCCTCCCTTGACCTTCACGCAAGCAAACCACATTCCGTGTTCAACGGATTTCCCCGTCCCAGAAATAGCAACCAATCACGGCAGAGCTTGCATCGGCAGCTCGGGTATGATGACAAGATGGCGGGCTCGATGAAACTTTATTCGAATGCAAAGTCTCCGTGCAAGGACTTACAAGTACTCAAAAAGAAGCCGCGAAGGCAATATTCGATGGAGACTATTTGTTTTTCTGTTGTAGGACTGGCAGTAGGAAGTCAATTATGTGCCAGCAGGTCAGTGTTGTCCGCTACGAAGTTGAACGGCGTACTCGTATTGAATAAATTACCGCATGAGAACCGAGGCTTCTGATTGGTCGCACGAGAAAATCCCAAAGCGTTGAACACGGAATCTGGTTGTTTGCTGCAGAGTGTAGGAAGAGGTTAGCGATTTCTACACGATGCATTATGCAGAATGTCCCCAGTGGGTGTGCGGGTTTAGGCCTGTGTACTGTTTACGTTCTTTCCTTTCCGATTTCGACTCCCTTGGCAGTAGGTTCGAATCCACTCGAATGAGACTCGTGCTCCACCAGATATCCCGCAGACTAAAAAGGCGATAGTATCGAGCGCCATCTAGCGTCTTCGTTTGGCAAACATTTCTCGGTTTGCTCTCTGCGAGCCGACATCTCTGCGAGAAAATATAAAAATCGGGTAAAACTTTCGTGTTTATCGACAAACTTACATCTGTTTTGCAAGAAATATATTCGTTTTTGGAAAACACACACGTTTTGCCGAAAATAACCACGTTTTGTATGTTTTGTATGCATTTTTTACACAGAAATATATGTTTTGGCACAAAAACATATGTTTTATACTACATGTAACAAGTTTTGTGCACGTCTAATTTATGCGGACATAACCGCCCATAGTCTAGGCCCCGCGTACGCTTTTTCAAAAAAGTTCACAGGGTTCACAGTTCACAGTGTAGGGGGAGGAGGCCGCTTAAAGGAGCACAGTATTGGATCTCTTACGCGTTATTTGACTGCCGACGTAGAGGGAGCCACCTAGTGGCAGCTACACGAACAACAAAATGCATCACAAAATGTACGTAGTAAATAGGGTCAGTTCGCCGACAACGTAGTTAATCCCTGGGTTGGAGAGTGGCGCGGTGGCGCCGGCAGACAAGAAAAAGTGGCAATACCGTGGCCCTTTATATTAAACTTCGTAAGGCGAGACATCTCTGTAAAGTAAATAATGTACACTAAAAGATGATCGAGCCCGTGGACTTTTATGAAAAATAATAAAAATGAAATGATAGATGTTCCTCTTATATGACATCATAAACCGTGACAGACTTTATTTCGTACTTCATACCTTGAATCCTTCCAGTCGACCTCTGGAAATGTAAAAACAAACCCCCTTTGCCAACGGTAAAAAAGCCATCTTGATCAATTGATAATGTGTATTTGAAATCGATGGCAGTTTCCAGAAGAAATGGTGGTCTGTCTAAAACAACGGCATCCAGTAAATGACACGTGATCATAAAAGCAGTCATCACGGGATATGCAGGTTTGTAGTCAATTACCAAAAGCATTCGATTCAGTATTGAAAGTCGCCATCTTCCGTCGCCAGATGTTGCCTCTCGATGAAAAGTTTTCAAGCGCACCTGCTTCAATGTATTTTTCACAATAGCATAGTTTGTGACTAAAAAAAACGACGTTACATAATATACTGTCACGACTTCGTAATTTGTGGTAATTAAATACGCAGCGTCGCCAACATCAATTGAGATTCCTGCCTTCAAGTAGAAAACTGTCATATTATCTAAGGTATAAGTATGATACTTGTAGATTTTGCAAAACATGCGATGACGTGCTGTTGGTCGACAGCATATCATAGCTGATCTGGCAGTAATCAATGGGTAAGCCGCCTCCTCCGCCTTGCAACAGGGATTCGATTTTGGAATTGGAATCCGACCAGAAAAAACGCCAGTGGTGACATCATATAGGACATACTGCTGTTGATTGAGCAAGCTAGCATTTGCAGCAATGAGAAAGGTTTTAAACATTGTTTCAAAACTTCTGATATAAATTGGCTCGAGAAAAGATGACACGTACTTGACTTTGTATATTCCTTCTCGGCTTTCGTAGTCGTACACGTTGACTGTAGTGATTATACTTAATGGCTTCTTTAAATATACGATGATGTAACCTGTGTCTGCATCATAAAACCAACGATCTTCTCTTTTTAATTTGACTGGGGGGATAATTTGTCTATTACCCTGCCGTATGTATATAAGATGTGACTTCACCTTGAAAGAGATTCGGAGAAGATGGAATTTGCTAACGATTTGTCAAACACTTTTGATTTCACAGGTGAGAAGAAATAAGAAAAACGGATAAACTTCAGCAGTCCGTCTTTTATCTTGACACGATGAGAAGATTCTCTCAAACAAAGAAATGACGATCACACTTCCAACGATTCATCTGGCAATTGTTCTGGTATCGACGATGACACGGAGTGGTGACCCTAGCTGCCTCAATAGGTGTCGCTAGTGGTTAAAACTATTGAAGTGAAACTGACATCCCGGTCCTGATCAATTTCCTACACAAAAGGCGTCCATTGTGTAGGACCGAGTTTCGGTGTGCTGCCCTCTATCGTAGCTAGGATCCCCATTAGGATCAACAAGAATATGCATTAAGACATGTAAGAAGACATTTCGGCAAGCTGCCCAAAGGTGGCAGCACTCCCTTCACAAGGTCTCACTAGACAGTTTACACTTTACACTACAGTAATCAGATCCGTGATTAGACCACAGAGTAGTCTCTACATCTGACGATTTAAGAGACTACTGTCGCCCTCTTGATTCTGGCTGTGATTCGTCGGAATACGTCCAATCAGAATACGAATCTTCTCTGATGACGTATCGGCGGCAGGTATTCCCCAAAGAAGCCAAGTTTCCAAGATGGCGTCTGGCGTCCAACATTTCTCGCTTCGAACATTCAGCGAGGTAGTGCAACGAATGTCAGCGAGATAAACACTCAGTGACCTATCCCAGCGATGTTTTGTGTCATTAGCTAAACATCCTGGGGATAGTCCGTTGAAGAAACCACCCTGCTATCTCATTTCGACTCCTGTAGCTTGCCGTTAGAGCGCTGCACACAGATGTACACGATGTAGGCATGATGTACAGGTCTGCTAACTGATGCGCGCGCATCCTGCCTGGTAGGAATTCCGACCACACTTCCGGTATGGCGGACCCCGACACCAGTTCCTAACGTGCTGCACGGTGGAACTGGATACCGGTTTAATCCGTGATTACCACGTCTGGTCATCATAATTCTACGATCATCACCGACAATGTATCAATCATTTTGGTTCGCTTGGGCTAGAAGGCTTCGGTATTGGCCGCCATCTTTGCGGAATAAAACTTGTCGCGGATCTATTTATAGATCGTCATGTTGACATCAAGGTTTATTTTTAGAATGGGGATGCCCCTAGCCACGTGGGTGCTAAATGTCGACCATGCCGTATCGCGCGGAATGGCAACACCGAGGAAGTTTCTTGATGAGAACACGTTTGTGTGTTTTGCAGATCTGTAATAAAAGCTCAGCTCATGTTCACGAAGCCGTCGTAAGGTAACGATGTCGTTACGCTATGCATTTTTCCAGTTTTAACGACGTTAACCTAAACAACAGCTTCGGGAACATGGGCCCTGGATCGTCGTTTTATTAGACCGGGGAAGGAGAATGAAATATTACAGAAAAGTGGAATCACAAAATGACGTCAGCAATAAAATGGCGGCCAATACCAAGCCTTCTAGCCCTAGCGGTGGCTTTTGGAAGCAAAATGTGTATCAGTAACCATTTCTGTTAGCGAATCATTAAAGAGGTAAACTCGCGTTAAAGCGGATTGCTCGCGTCTGTCCAAAGTGAACCAAAAATAATAAAACGTCCCGTTTTATTCGTAACAACAACTGGTAAATGCATTGCGGCGGCCGCTCCGGAAACGGTGCTGTGGAATCTTTGACTCGGCACGAACAGTCCGCTTTAAGAACTACAATTCAAAACGTCCCTCTAAAATCCTCGGCGATAAACAATTAGGGTCTATATTCTCTTTTACACATGCAAGCTTGAGTATTTAAAAAGTAAAAAACAATCTATGTGTTCTGAAGCGTCCCAGCCCTATAACCCATGAACACAAAGTGTTACATATGTAGATCATTATTGGACTCAGTTCTTAAGGCGAGACGGTCTCTTTAAGGAAAATTTTAAAACAAAACTACATGTATAACACATCTTCTTAATCATTAAACGATGAAAACTTTAATTTGGGCGTTTAACATATGAATAATAATTCATCAGTTTAAGAGTCGAATAAGTAGCATTTTTGCTGTCAGTTTTGGCATACCCTTTTCCTCGATATTGCTTCTTTGATTTCAAGAAGTGAAGTATGGCACCAGACCCATCCATGAAGTGATCAGTATAACACATTTTATCATAATTTTGAAAGATCACATGCAGAGATTTCAAGTGGTTTCTCCACACCTTACTTACACTATTGTTGGTATGACAATCACTAGTGACCTCGAACCCTTGAGGGACATGGCCAACCTTCGACAGAAACAGGCTGAAGCCAACATTAGGATGACCTAGTGAACTTATGTTTCCAAAACCCAGCGGCAAAATGCTCCTGGTTTGCAATTTGACAGTGCCAGTGTCAGTTCTCATGTCTACACTGTGGTAGATCGTGACTAGCCATTTGAATTTATTGAGGCACGAGAGGAAGCAGAAGTCACCTCTATTTATAAAACTGAGCATGTATCATTTAGAAATGGATATACCGGCATGAGTGAATGAAGATTGATGTTCAAAGGTTTTTGACTTGTTCACGAGTTTAATATGAATCCCATGACCCTGTTTACAGACAGTCAGGGTATAAAACGTGATATAAACGTTGTGAATATCACAGAAAATTATAAGAGTATCTTTCCAAATTTCGAAACCAGGTTTTTGAAACTTAGAAACACATATATCTTCTTCTTCAATAGAAATTCGGCCTGCGAATTCACCCTTAATAAAATCAAACGATATCAGTCCCTTATATTTGTCACTGTACACTAGTATATGCCTGACATGAAAATTCATTGTTTGCGAACCTATACTCTGAAGATAGATTGTTGAGTTATATCTAACAGTGAAACTGCCCGAGGCTGTTCGTTTGTATCCAATAAAAATGTTACAAAATGTCTTTTCATTCAGATATATTACAAAAAATATATCCCACGATGCGTGGTACTTAAGATAACCGTACAGTTTGACCAGAACAGGAGGTACGAGTTTGAAAGTTTGCTTGATGCGGTAATCCAAAGTGGTAGGAACCTAAACAAGACTGTATTATTATGTACTTTTTTCTTTCAAATTATTCACAAAATGAAATGGTTCATGGCCCATGTGCTCCCCTGTGGGTGAATGTACCAGAAGAGCAGAAGACACTGTTAAATTGAAATCTTCCAGGCAAGCCTTGGTTCCAGGGTAACATGATCATGGTGAAAATTTGGCATACACATGCATGTAGAACGCCGCCTGGTGGCCATATTTGAGGTCCGATTGGGCTAAAATTTGCTGTACACATAGAGGACACATAGATACATGATCACACCAGGGTAGAATACACTAGGTCAAAAAGCCAAGAAACATGCCACCAAATGGCAAAATTTTGAACTTGACCTCTCTGACGTTGACACGTAGGTCAAATCAGAAACCTGTTACATAATGTCATGTATCCTTATTAGATGCACCTATGGTACATATTTGGAGACGATCTAACCTTTAGTTTAGGAGTTTTGCACTTTTTGCTCATTGTGGCTTCGGTTTTAGCCACCTAGCGGTGAAGCCGAGAATCGAGTCGGGCCGAAACTTGGGTGTCATAGGTCATCTGACCTAGGGAAATATATTATGTACCAAGTTTGAGGTCGATATCCCAAGCGGCAATGAAACGTGCCTGCAAATGGCAAAATATTGAACTTTGACTTCTGTGACCTTGAAAAGTAGGTCAAACCAAAAAACGTTACGCACGTCATGTATCCGCATTAGATGCATCTATGATAAAAATTTCAAGATGATTCAACCACTAGCCAAGGAATAATTGCACTTTCTGTGTTTTCGATTTTGGCCACTAAAGAATTGACTTAGACCGAAACTTGGCATCATAGGTCATCTGACCTAGGGGTATATAATGTACCAAGTTTAAGGGCCAATAGCCCCAGCGTTTACAAAACGTGCCCTGCTAACGGACGACGACGACGGACGACGGGCACCGCGTCATGACTATAGCTCACTGGTGAGCTAAAAATTGAAATAGATGTACTGTATGTAGCAAACGGGATTCTTCGGTCTGCCATATCATAAATCAAGTGCCCACACCCATGTGCATGTATGTATGTATGTGTGTATCTATCAATGTGTACCCATGCACATGAGCGTGTACACAACACACTAGTCAGGGCATAAAAGGGTACAACGCAGTTTGGTTCCCCTTGAATGAAAGTTATATTTCTCAGTCAAAAACTACATTGCCTCTACATTTAATTCAAACTACACATAGCATACTGAGGGGAAAGTATGTAGCCTGAACTGAGCCTACAAATTGGTGAAGTTCGTGAACTATGAAAAGAGAAATTTGAACAAATTTGGAATAGGGAAAAAGTAAGTAACTTATCTATTGAGGATCAAGATGGCCGACAGCTTTTCCCACTTGCCACCAGAGGGATCACATGTCCACATACAATTAATACAGGGTGTCACAAAACAATTAATGGCTACATGTACATCCGGTATTTACCGAGGATATAGTCATCAGGGGTTCATAAAAAGACCTAGTTTGTGACTTCAACTCACAATTCCAGGAAGACGTGGTTTGAGTAACGTGTCGAAAATGTGATGTATTCTAATGAGAGGGACCCATCATAAAAGTTTCGTTGTTCTAGATACATGTAACAGCGTTCAGGAGATTTGACCAAAAGAAGGTCTTCACAACCCCCCCCCCCCGCCACACACATACACACAGGCCAGAGTGTACAGCCAGCAACACCACACGTAATTTTAAGTCCAGAGATAGTTTTATCATAGGGTACTTGTACACCAAGTTTCTGAGCCAAGCGGGTTTAGAAACTTGCCACCCCTGTTCTCGACGACGACGACGGAAGACGGACGACAAGCCATAAGCTCACAAAGAGGTGAGCTAGAAATACTGGAGCTACTATGTGCATTGACATTATCTGCATTTATGAGGAACAGCATGAAATAAGGATATTTCATGTATTAATCCTACCTTTCGCTGAAAAAGCTTACAACCATTAACCTGTTTTACTTCAGTCTTCTCCATACACGTACCTTTCTTCTTGCTAAGTTGACAGTTAAACCTGGTCCTACTGCCACAAATATTCACAGTGGTACATCTACGATGTAGTAGACAGAATAGGGCGCATTCAAAATAAATCACTAATTTAACTTCACCAGAATCTGGTTGAAGTAGCTCGTAGTTTCGGCTGATCGTTCTGTAGACAGTTGCTTTAGTGCTAGCGGCCATCCTCCTTTCCTAAAGACAGTATTTGAAACTGATGAGAGAAATATTTGCAGTAATCATACTCGATGTTACATAACTAGCAATGATCACAGTACTGGTACCCGCTCCTAACTATTTTGTATGTTAGGGCCCGGTGTGCCAAGCGCATTCGTGCATCTGATTGGCCGGTGGTGGTGCAGGTGGTAAGTAGAGGAAAAACAAATGTATTGTGTTGATACCTTTTCTATTTTTAGGCCTATATCTCTTGGTTCCTCACGAGTTGATCGAAACATCAACTATCCCTTCGACTGCACGTTCTTTCAGGCATGTCAGACCGCATCATACCGAGGGAACGTTCAAATGCCTTCTTAGACCACACCTCATTCATTATTGCGAGGCACAAATTTGTCGATGAAACCAATGACTTTCTCCTGTGTGTTGCTAAAGTAACGAGAATGGACATTTTGCTCCTTGACAATCAACTTTTAAACGAATGGGCCTAATGGACGGTTATAAGTGCAAAAAAGACATCATGTCGAAGACAAGGACAACCATATCTAGGACGTTATTTCTGTAAAACGAAGACATTGTAACATAACGAATACAATGTATCGAAGACCGACTCTTTTCATTTCATTAACCCTTATGCGCCCAAACTCGTCGTTTGTCGAGAGTGGCCTGTACCACACACCCTCGGACATTCAAATTGACCTAGAATCGTAACAAGTAGACGGATTGATGTTCTCTTTGCATATTTTTTAATGCGAGACTACCCCCCCCCCTCATAGGCGATTTTGCTCTGTTTGACTCTGGCCTATTTCTCTCAGACATTTTGGAACAAGCAAACCTACATGAGGTCGTGCCCCATTTAGATGCCTCCAGAATAAGTGTTGGCACCACGGTTTGGTTGCAATTTCGGGTGGGAAGCTATGCGAGTTTTTGTAAACACGTGAGAAATTCATGCGATACAATGTACACTTTTCAAATTAATCTGGATGCAAAAGGGTTAATACTCCATAATAAGGGAAGCCCTGTCCTGGTTCATTGATGGAGACCACATACACTGACAGGGTAAGTCATTTGAGAAGAAAAGTTCATGTCCTGTCCTCCAACAGAGATGAAATTGCTAGAATTCCTTCAGATCAGCAGAAATCAGCAATAGCCTATCTTCGAATCAAAGAAAATTCTTTCAATTTGTAATTTCTACTCATCGATGGACGTTCTCACATATTTTCGTACAACGGCTTATAGTCACTACTAAGTGTGGTATCCTCAGCGTCTGCTAATATATTTCTATAGATTCTCTCCTTTCCTTTTTTATGTATTTGGTTCCAAACATAAGACACACATACCGCAACGTTTCAGCTGTGACATCTGTCAGTGTTTTACCTTATGAATGTGGGTAAAAAAGGCACTGGAAAAAAGGCACGGTAAAAAGGCAGTAGGTAAAAAAGGCACTGGAAAAAAAGCCAAAAGGTAAATGAAATGGTCCATGGACCATGTGCTCACTCGTTTGGACATAACAGTGTAATGACACAGAGAGGTACATGTCAGTTATGAGCAATCTCGGTCAGGTCATTCCCAAGTTGCAGGACTTCAATGATTGTTGGGTTATGCCACCTGGCGGCCATATTGGATGTCCGATCGGGCCAAAACTTCCCAGGCACATAAAGGTCATCTAGAGGGAGCCACATAGCACATTTGAGCACTCTGACTGGGTCAAGTCAAGTTATAGCACATTTCATGATTTTCGGGTTACTCCACCTGGCGGCCATATTGGAAATTTAATCAGGCCGAAATTTGACGTGGTTGTAAATGTCACCTAGAGAGAGGTAAATATCAAGTTTGAGCACTCTGGGCCAAGCCGTTCCTGAGTTATAGCACTTGGATGATTTTCAGGTTACGCCACCTGGTGGCCATATTGGATGTCTGATTGGGCCAAAACTTCACATGCACATAAACGTCATCTAGAGGGAGTGACATAGCACATTTGATTGCTCTGGGTCAAGTCGTCCCTTAGTTACAGCACATTTAATGATTTTCGGGTTACGCCACCTGGCGGCCATATTGGAAGTTTAATCAGGCCGAAATTTGACGTGCTTGTGTAAAGGTCACCTAGAGGGAGGTAAATATCAAGTACGAGAACTCTGGGTCAAGCCGTTCCTGAGTTATAGCACTTGGTCGATTTTCAGGTTACGCCACCTGGCGGCCATATTGGATGTCCGATCGGACNAATTGGATTTCTTGTAAGGCATCCCATTGTCTTCTTGATCAATAAATCTTCGATAGGTTTAACAAAGATAAGGAATGCTCAGTGGAAATATTGGTGATGATAATGTCATACAGAAACAAAGAAAAAACTATATAGCACATGTCACAAACCCAGGCCTACGTGCAACGGTAGTTGGGTCAGTTGATACGTAGGCATAATGTCACTGAAAGCGTGCAACATTTTTGAAATTACGACCCCTTTTTCTTATACTGGTATGTAAATAATGAGTAGCAAATTGGGCTATCCAGGGGAAACTGCACCTCCAGGTGGCTCTTCTGTACTATATAAGCCCTAGTGTCACTGTTTGCAACATGGCAGAGTATGGAAAGTGGACTGTTCAGAAAAATGAAATGGTCCATGGACCATGTGCTCACCCGTTTGAACATAATAGTGTAATGACAGAGAGAGGTGCTTGTCAGTTATGAGCAATCTGGGTCAAGTCATTCCCAAGTTGCAGGTCTTCAATGATTTTGGGGTTATGCCACCTGGCGGCCATATTGGATGTCCGATCGGGCCAAAACTTCACACGCACATAAAGGTCATCTGGAGGGAGCCACATAGCACATTTGAGCGCTCTGGGTCACGTCGTTCCTGAGTTATAGCACATTTGATGACTTTCGGGTTACACCACCTGGCGGCCATATTGGAAGTTTAATCAGGCCGAAATTTGACGTGCTTGTAAAGGTCACCTAGAGGGAGGTAAATATCAAGTTTGAGCAATCTGGGTCCAGCCGTTCCTGAGTTTTAGCACTTGGATGATTTTCAGGTTACGCCACCTGGCGGCCATATTGGATGTCCGATCGGGCGGAAACTCAGTATTTTTGAAGGTACCCCTCTAATACACGTTAATGCAAGATATGAAGACTCTCGGTGAAATAATTAAGAACTGCGGCTGGTTCGTTACTTTTATCGAACTTTGACCTCTGTGACCTTGAAAAGTAGGTCAAACCAAAAACCCGTTAAATATGTTATGTATCCTAATTAGATACACCTATGATTAAAATTGGGAGATGATCCAGTCATTAGTTAAGGAGTTATTGCACTTTTTGTGTTTTTGGTTTTGGCCACCTGGAGGCCAAGCCAAGAATCGAATCGGACCGAAACTTGGTGTCGTAGGTCATCTGACCTAGGGGTACCCGGTATATATGTACCAAGTTTCAGATCAATAGCTCCAGCGGTTACGAAACGTGCCCTGCTAACGGACGACGACGGACGCTACTGACGACTATAGCTCACGGGTGAGCTAACAAAAATGAGTTATCAAACAGAGGAGCGTCACCTACAGGCAGAAAAAGTGATATAATCATTTTCAACCTCAGATGGCGCCATCCTGACGTAATCAACATATCAGACTTGATATTTTGTCCATCACACTTTTATCTGATGGCACAAATCGGCTCCTATAACCAGTTAACACCTAGAGCAATAGAAACAAGTTCTATCCCTAGGAATCAATGAGCTGCTACTTTTGATCTGAGATGTTGGGGTCATGGTGATATCGACGTTCGATATCACAAAATTTGATATTTTGAGATAACTTGCCACGCTGTCAACTGATCAACATGAAACAAGTCTTAATTCATGCCTGCTAATCCAAGGACAGAACTGTGTTAAAATTCAGCCTCATGTGTCCGGGTGATTGAGATATCATGAGACTTTGAAGTTTTCAAACTTGATAATTTGAAATATCTCTGCCCGTGGTTGAGGTAGAGACATGATATCACCCATACTTATGTTATTGAGGATGCCCATTTCGATTATGCAATGACCTTGATGATCAGGTCAAGGTCAAACTTGATAATTTGAAATGTCTCTGTCTGTGGTAGCAGAGTTTTAACTGGGTTGAACTAAATGGCGAACTGAGTTCGCCTGCGGCCATATGCCCGATTATGCGGTTGGCGAACTGGGTTCGCCTAAAGCACTTAAAGGGATGAACAAGGCTTCAGAGGTAAGTAATCTACAAAATAACACCATTTTTTAATTATTCATTTTTTTTAAATGTACAGTAAACCAGGTCATGTGCCCTCCTGTACAACTGCCGTACTTATACCACAAATAATGAAAGCACCTAGGTCCATATTCATAAACATACTTAACACTAAGTGTGGTACTTTTCTTTTGTGTTGAACAAAGGATAAGTGTCACACTTAGACTTAAGTAGTTATATGAATACGGGTCCTGACCTATATCCCTGTACCAATTTTATTGCTTTACTTTGATTTGAAATTCTTTCAGATCTTCCAGACAAAGGAATTCGAAGGTGATACATGTACAACTACAGAGCAGGGTTTTCTGCATGCACCGATTAAAAACATTCAGGAAATACAAAACGAAGTTCAAAATCACCGGTCATTGGAAAAGTGAATAATCAAAGTATAGAAAATATATTGCACGAAACTGGTCATCAAATTTATGGATCCTCCAGGAAACAGGTTAATCCCAAATGGAATATAAATCACACACAGTTTGATTACTACCTCAAATCATACGACTGTAGTTTGTAAATTTGTAATACCCGCCTTTTTTCATTCCAGGTATCCAGTCTTTAGGTTGACGAGCAAGGTGCCGCAAAAAGAAAAAAAAACATTTCCCTGACTAACGGAGATGATACGATCATAATCTGTCAAACAATATAGATGCATCAGCAGCCAACAAACGAATGAAAATCGAGAACTTGGAAGTTAACAAGTACCAAGGGTTTACGAACCTCCAATCGACCTATGACACGAAAGCCATCAAACTAACGAATATTGGTTTTTGAAGCAATTACAGAACAACTGGATTTATAAAGTCATTGAATGCGAAGAACATCTCTGAGTACTCGTCAGGAGTTGGTCATGTTGGGATTCACCCAAAGTCGTGCTAAACTTCTGGCAGAGTGCTTCGATGAGCGGGACCCCATTGCCAGGGATCACCTGACAGCATTCTACTGGGCAGAACAATGCATCCAGGAAGTACGATATTCTGCTGAATTGCGCTCCGAGATACCAATATGATGGTGATGTGGGCGTCTGGTCAAATCGAAAAATCAGTACAGATGACCGGATTTGGAGTAAAAAAGATGAAGTGATGGATGATGATCCGTCCAACTTAACCGTCCAGTACATCAATCTTGTTGATCAGAGGGATACAAGCGACACAACTATAGAGATGGGGTGCAGTACCCCCAGAACTCCGATGGAGACAATATATTATTCCACACCACTGATCATGCCAGTGCTGTGTCTATCGCCGAGAAGGGAATCAACTTGGGCCCTGGGCGTGGTTGTCAGCACGTCTCTAATGGTTGTGGATTCTACCTGAATCGTGACTTTAACTTTGCCTTGAACTTCTTTCAGCGCGTACAGCACAGAAAAAAAATCAACTCGAGTGGAGACTCAGAGTCTCACTTTAGGGACAAAATGGTTCGAAACACTTTTTGACTCAAAATGAAACAGAAAATATGACATCTCGAGACAATTGGTTCACAGCTTTTGACATACATGTCCTGGCCAGGGATCGAACCCACGGCACGGACCCTGTTAGGATTGAAATTAAGCGTGTTAGACCACTTGACCACCGGGCCAAGGCAACCCGTCCAATAACAACCATGACAGTACAAAAATAGATTCTATGCGTAAAGCATATGAAAATAGCACTTGGACATGTTGGAGAATTATATAAAGCGTTGCAGTGCCTATTTTCGAACAAACTTTGCTCGCGATACTCATCTTGATCAGAAGAAGGAATAGCCTCACTGGAGAATTTATCCACCAATTTAGAGCAGTGAACAATATCATCTCACTACGCTTCTGCTTAATTCAGTTGTCACCCTACACTATACAGGAATTCCCGCTCTGACTACAAGTGGCTGCGTTTTTCAGTGCACAGTGCGATGTTAGGTGAATACGTATAGGCTTTACCGTGCCCGAACAAGACCACTGACGAGATGGCCTACAATTTGTCCACTGCACCCTACGATGTAATTGCCCGAACAGATAGGCCTACGGGATCCGTCCTCTTACAAGTGATAGGAGAACTCACGAAGTATACAAACATATACGTCATGGGATTCATAGTAATCATAGGGGTAATGGGAAATGTATTATCCATAGTCGTTTTCTCAAGATGCAAAACAAAGGATGTGGTGACCGTGACGTACTTGACTCCGCTAGCCTACGCCGACTTCGTCACTCTCCTCTACGGTGCATATGCTTGGATTGTGACCGGAGTAATGGAAGAATCGATCGGCTATTTCTTCATAGAACCCCGTTTCTCCTTAACCCCCGTCATTCTTTGCAAAGTCGTCCATTATGTGTACCGGACATCCTCGTGTATGTCTTCGTACATTTTAGTATTGTTTTCTCTCGAACGGTGTATTGGAGTCTTACAACCATTAAAGGTTCTAATTTTATTTACAGAATGGAGGCGACATCTTGTGATTATCACAACTTGCTGTGCACTCCTTTTGTTGAACACTCCAGTATTGGTGTATTATAACTTGCACAGTCTCAGTGGTTCAACTGATGTTAATTGTTTTTTCTATGCACCGTACTTTTCCCTTTTGGAGAAGTATGGCCTTGTGCTGACTTTGGACAACTTCTTGCCACACGCCTTGCCCTGTTGTTTGATTATTGTGTTAAACGTCCTGATAATAATCGGTATTCGGCGGGGAGAACGAGCCTCTTCTGCGCTCCGAAATCCAGGGAGAGTACAGAAGGACGATCGGTCCAGTCAAGTCAGCCTATCACTCATTTCTCTGCTATACATCGTGAGTACCGCTCCGTATTTATCAGTTGTTTACTTTGAATATATGCGTGATTTCACCACCCACACTGAACAAGATGTCGATGTCATGTACATGGTTGGTATGTTCACTACGTCTATTTCAATGATGAATTACAGTTTTAACTTCCTCATATATGCATCCACCCTTAAGCTCTATCAAGAAGAATTAAAAACTTTGGCTTGCCAGATCGTCATGTATTTTAGAAGACAAAGAAGACTGTGATTACATGCGTTTGGAGACAGAAAGAGAGAGCGCGACAGGCAGAGAGACAGACAGAGCGACAAAGTGGAAATCAGACAGTCCTGGCTGCGATAATCACGAAACGTACGAAAGCCCAGCAGGCTCATTCGAAATTCGAAATTCAAAACTTTGCTTTGAAATTCAAGACTTCAAATTTTGAGTTTATGTATAAGGAGACCATTGTCAAATGTTGCATTTGAGCAAAGTGTTAATGGCCTTGGTGAACCCGCACATTTCAATAGCTGAAATGCACTACGTAACAGGTAAACAGTAGCAGATCAATGCAAGAGCAATCTGACAGCCCTCGTTGATCATTTAGCGACTTCCAACGGGTTTTCCTTCACCGCCACACATTTGTGACCTGATCTGGGAAAACTAGGCACAAGTCTCCCTGGAGGAAATGGTTAATGGTTACAGCAGTGGTGACACTACAAAGGCTGAAGTCAACAAGAGAGTGACATCGGAGTAATGTCAATGAGTTTCGATTTGTACTGTTTATGTACCTGCCAGCTAATTGTTGAAGATAGGAGCCAATTTAGGGAACTGAGCTCTCTTATACTAACCGTGACCTCCGACATTCAACGTCACTGCGTACAGGAAGAGATCCTCAATAACCTAGCTTGTAGGTACCATGTTGGTTCCATAACGCAGCTAGACTTCTAGACTGTTATCGTCATGAACATGTTTCCGTATCAGGGCTGTTTAAGTTTTTTTTTACATCCCACCTTCATTGTCATTGTAGAAATTGAAAGATTATCATCGATAACTTCTTGATTTCAGGTCAGCGGCTAGTTTTCTACCACAATTATTGACCATTTTAATATTACAGCAATATTTCAACCACGATCTTGACCTGCGACCTTCAATGACATTGCATAAACGAAAAAAGCATCCTGGATAATCGAGGTGTATGATTTGGATCCATGATGCTCACTCTTCTACACACGCGCATATTAGTGTTTGAATGTAACCTTGACCTAAAACAATCAAGGTCACTGCGTAATCTGAACGAGCATAAGTGATAACCCCTTAGGGGTGAAGGTCTTAGGCTTCTTCCTACACCAGCTGTCGAGTTATTTCAGATTATCAAATTTACATATCGAATATACATTGTAATCATGATCTCTCTAAGTATCATGTGACCTGCAAATCCAGGTAGACAATTCAGTAGCAGTAAGATCCTTGTGTGACCTACGATGGGTAAGGCAAAGTTCTACATATGTAGTTGCTAACTGCACCAGCTCCCGAGATATCTCAAATTATCAAATTTGAGATATCAATATCAATGTGATACTGCCCCTTGAAAAGAAACCAGATCCCAGTAAGTTGTTCGGATCCATATATGGATGGAACTTAATAGAACTGTCATTAGCCTAGGAGCCACGTTATCAGCGCTTCACAAAAAGGAACAGGCAAAATATCAACTTTTGATATATCAATATCACCATGACCCACATGTTTGAGACATGTAACAATGAGCTCATGTAGCCAGGATCAAATTACGTGGGGTGACGTATTTTCAAGGCTGTGGCTGTTGCGGGAGCCGAGTAACAGGCCGGAGAGACAGACAAACACGCACGCACATTGACAGCATGACCTAAAACAACACAGTTCGCGATCTTTTTACCATAACAATAGGAGTAAAATCAAGGGCCATGACACATAATTGAAGGACAAAACGCGTGTCTACTTTTTTGGTATGTACACTCAAAGGCCATATGTATTGCAACATAGTTTTTTTTCTTAATTTTTGGTAGTCAGTCATCAGTCTTTGATTTTCAAATGTGGCTGTAGGAATTAAAACCCGAGGCGGAGGGTCTTGGTTGCGACACCAAACCCGCGAGGTTGGAGCTAAAATGTAGTCCAAACCCGAGGTGCTTCGCCGAGGGTTTGGACGGAATTTTTGCTCCACCCGAGCATCAGCTTTGGATTTAACGCACGTGATTGGTTGACGGGAAACCGTCAAATATATCCAAGAATATACCCAAAGAAATTTTCAAAATATTTTGGATTAAACCAAAAGGTTATATATATCCAGGTTTGATGATTTTTTGTAAAAAGAATTTTAAAAAGCACTGGTTAGTATTTCAAATTGATTATTTTGACTCGTGCTGCCACCTATACTTAGTCCAAGATTCCTGGGTTAGCAACCGAAGCTGATTCCAGGGGTTAGTGAGCGAGTGGTCCGAGGTTGTCTGAGCGAACTATACCCCTGGGGACGAGGTTGAGTTTGGTGTCGCAACCAAGACCCGAAGCCGAGGGTTTAATTTCTATTCTAAAATACCTCAAACTAAACATAGTATATATAGGTTCAGTGCAGTTTGATTGCAATAAATAGGCCTAAGATATCAGGGCGGACGCTCCGTCGATGACGCGACATCAGTGAATCAAGGACTGTGTGTACAAACCTGTACATCGTGCCTACATCGTGTACACCTGTGTGCAGCGCTAGCAGCAAGCTGCAGGAGTCAAAATGAGGTCGCAGGATTATCCGCATGAAATGTACCTGATGGTACAAAACCTCGTTGGGATAGGTCACTGAGTATCCACCTGGCCGACATTCGCTGCACTACCTCGCTGAATGCTCGAAGCGAGAAATGTTGGACGCCAGACGCCATTGTGGAAACACTGAGCGGGGGTCTTGGTTGTGTCACCCAGACCCGCTGCATTCAGAATGAGGCTAATGCATTATCCATTTGAAACATACGCACGAGATACCAAGATATTTTAGAATGTGATACTTTGAGGTGTAATAAGCCTGTTGGTTCGGAAAGTTTTAAGGAAAAGTGAATATACCACGAAAATATCAAAATATCACCCACTTGATATCTCGAACATTTTGAAGTGCAAGACTGCCAAATTTTTACAAAATGAAGACAATGGAAGTTCATTCACAACTGCGAAAAAAATAAGCTGAAAATGCGCATCATTTTCGTGTTATTTGACATAAAAATGCCCAATTTTGTCAAAAATCGAGTGTTTTTGAGAAAAGTTAAATTTTCGTGATAACTGTGGCTTTTCATTGGATGAAACTGGCATGGTGGGACACGTGGGATGACAGTTTTACATAAGCAGCGTAATCTCATGCAAAATCGCACTTTTTCAGTTTTTGATAATTGTCGATAATATCAAATATCTTTTTTCACATTTGATATTTTTCAATTTTTTTGGGTAAATCCTTGCTCATCATCAGGCTTCATTATCGTGAAAAGGAAAGAATGATCAAGTATCACATGGAGATTATGTCATTTTCATGTTTTCACATTTTCATTTCTTTTTCACGGCTTGATATTTTCATCAGCAGTGAGATTTTTCAGTCGGTAGGGTCAACAGCATGTTTTGCCATAGGCCCCCTATATATATTTGAAAATAGATGTAAAAGTAGTAAAGGCATGAGAGAAATACAAAAAAAAACTATGTTGCAATACTTGTAGCCAGGGAGTGTACTATCCACTGGTGTGATGGACACTATAAAAATGGTGCCCGGAGTGGAGGGTGGTAGAGCGAAATGTCGGGCAACATTGCTTTCGGGGGGTGAGTTGAAGCGAGAAACAAAATGGCGGCCATGGGGCCGTCTCAACGGAAGCACTTTGCGGGAAAACATTCCAACCGGAAATCAAGTGATCAAGTGACTGCTCTCGGCCAATCATATTCACGGAAACTTTCTTGAGGTACGATATTGCTGATTGTGCACGAATTACCCTTTATGGCACTTCTAGAATACATTTGTGGTAACACATTTGTGGCACACAGAAATCGCGCGATTTCTGTGTGGCGGACGATTCATTGAAATAGCGCTCAACCGATTGACCTGCGGGAACCGCACCGCAAAACGCACCAGAATCCTGTTTTGGTGTTACGGCACAACATGATGAGGTAGATAGGCTAAATTGATGGGTACGGTAGGAATAAATGTACATGTATTAACAAACTTTGATCCCTGTCAAAAAATCACCTCAACAAATGAGAACTTCTCATATTGCGCTGTTTTTAGAATGAGTATTTATATCAGTTCATGAAGATCACGCAAATGAGAGCGTTCTCATATTGCGCTCTATTTAGAATGAGTATTTTATATCAGTTGATGAAGATCACGACAGTACTTTTTTTTTATTCAGAAACAAATTCTATTTTAGATCGTATCTGATTAAAATAAGTTTCATCTTTTGTCCTTTACGAGTCTGGGACTGTGAGGCATCTGTTCAATAGCAACGCAGATAGAGATGTCAGCTTTTGTCGTAGGCATCAATTAGTTGAAGAATTACAGACTGATGGTCGACCCTACGGAGTAAGGACTGCCGACTACCAATTCTGAACAACGATTATCATTTTGTAGGGCCTACATGTATTACAGCATGCAGCTAAGGAAACGATTGTAGGATGTTGGACGGACTAACTACACTGTAGTTTGAAGTGTGCATTCCGAAAAAGATTTTTGCAAATGCGGCAGGTGATCTATCGCGCAGAGTCTGATCTATCCAGTATGCCAGCCGCGTTTAACCTCGACGTGTTTATATTTAGGGTCCACATTGCAGTTTTCATCAATTTTACCATTATATCTGCAATTCTTTGAATTTCTGCGCATTTTCGAGAGAAACAGTCAACAATTCATGAGTGCATAGTCTTAAGGTTACCTCTGCATAGCCTCAGTTCGAAACGTGCGAGTTGGATCCTCGGCGATTAACTGCATGGGTTCAACTCGTTTGTTGCGAACCATGACTGCACGAACCGGGAAGTGAGCGTCCAATGTTTATTTACATGCAAAAGGAAATTGATCGAAATGACCAGGAACATGAGCCAATTTTACTAAAAATGTGAGCGTCATTCTCAACCGATCTGTCGCTGGGTTTGTTAATGCGTCAATAGCGACACAGCAGTACCATAGGAAGATGGCCGCGTGAAATGCTACCGCTGTCTTCTTGTTCTAAGCTGTCATCGAACTTGGGAATCAAAGCTGATTTGTTTTTGCGACGGTGTCTTTCGTTCGCCTTATCTTTGTCAGTGAGCGGTACACTCCTCGCGCAGTGTCTTCTCACTCATACCTGTCGTTCATAGACACTGCTTACAATGGCCAGATCCCCGCCGATTTACCGCATGATGGCAGCACTAGTCAGCGGCCAAACAGCGCCGGCGTTGCTCGGTGCTTCGGCCTGTTTACAAGATCAATCAATAAACAAACATAATAATCTCATATAGAGAGCCGTTATCCACTTCTTTAGCGATGTTTCAAAACAATAAAGGCACGAACTTAACACTGAAAAGTGCAAAGTGGCACTGCATGCTGGACACCGGGGGGGAGGGGCATCCATTGCTGTTGTAGACTAGTCGTGCTGCGTCGTAATGCAACAGTCCCATATAAAATGCTTTACGACGAGTGACCAGTCTGCCACGGTTGTCATGGACGCTGACAGTGAACCAATCAGAAAATGTTTCATGTATTCCGTTAGTTACGCTAAACGCCCTCTAGTGGTAAATCGGCGGGGATCTGGCCATTGTAAGCAGTGTCTATGAACGACAGGTATGAGTGAGAAGACACTGCGCAAGGAGTGTAGTGAGCGGAGACAGTCGTACACCCTGAAATAGCCACTCAGCGCGACCGATCGTGATCTAGGAGGTAGGTGAGCTTAACTCTGCATGCAACCTTCAGCTTTTCGATGTACAGCAATGAGGGTCTAACCACGTACGTTGGCCATCACTGGAAAATTTTGCAACTCCCATTTCGTTCATTCTCACCACACTTTGGTGAAAAATGGCGAATTTAACGCAGTTGGTTTGGGTGGCAGCTGACCGGGGTATGGACAGTTCTCTGTTGGAGAACCTGGCGATAGTCACAAAGTTTATTGAAAGTTATGTCATGATCGTGATGTTTACCACCGGCGCTGCCGGGAATATCATATCATTGGTGATTTTTTATCGCGTGGGGAGGAAGAACGATGCCACTGTGACCTATCTGACCTGCCTAGCCGTCTCTGATCTCTGTTGTATCATATTCGCCGGTTTTCCTCTTTGGCTTATTCTTGGTCTTCATAACATTTCCGGTTTGAAATTCAACATTCTCAATATCTCAGTCCTGAGTTGTAAACTTGGGAACTATGTTTATGTGCTATTCCAGACTACATCTGCATGGCTTATCGCTATTTTCTCAATCGAGAAAGCCATCATGGTCTGGTATCCTCTTAAACGGCTGTCCTTTACGACAAGAAGACGAAAAATCGTCATTGCTATGGTCATGTTGGGTTGTTCGGTTGCGGCGCTCCATAGCGGTATCATGAGCGGCCTGGCTGAAATCGGACGAATTGTTATCTGTTACTATCCAAAATCAGAAATTGAAACAACTTTACTCTTGGTGTACGACAATTTCCTTTATTATCTTATCCCTTGTTGTACTATTATAACGGCAAATGCAACGATTTTAATTGGAATTACCAAGGCAAAGCAACTCCACCAGCGATCATCTGCTAAAGACATGAATGAGAGGAAGACTCTTTATAACTTATTCATTGTCTCAGCCATGTATGTAGTTTTTATGACACCGAATTCTGTTTTGCTGGTGGCGATTTTTAACCAGCCCGCCAACGCCGACAAATCCTACTCTTATTTTCTTGAACTGCTATTCAGACTTTTCACCCAGGTTAGTTACTTCAATTACTGTCTCAACTTCGTCGTATATGGGTTCTCGTTGCCATTCTATCGCCGGGAACTCAGGAAATGGGTTTTGTTTTTGAGGTTTATCTTTGTGGAAAAAATTTAGCTGAAAGGTACGGAAGCCCAAAAGATTCGTTCAACATTCAAGCTTTAACCCGAACTGCAATCAGGCTTGAACTCACTTGGACTCTGACGTCGACATAGACAAGGCTGCATCTATGGGCGGTTATTCCCGCACTAAATGCGCGTGTGTAGAACATAACGAACATGCAGTAGGAAAATCGTAGAAAAAAGCTGAATATTGACCCTATACCTCCTAAAATCTGTGAATAAGTAGTAAAGACCGCGCTCTAAAACTTTCCCAAAGGCCTGAGAGGAGTAGGCGGAATTCGCGAGCACCCTCCACTCAGGCGGAAAATCAATCTTCCCCATAAATTGGGGACTGGAGGACAAAGACCCTTCCTCTTGCAACAAGATTATCTGAACACAAAAAGGACTTCAAATCGGCTACAAACTCCATATGCTGGGAGGACACTGAGGTTCTCAACTCTTGTTTGGATAAAGACTGCAACAAAAAACTCAGGTAAGCTCTCCAAATAAAAAGGCACAAACCTAGCCTCAACAGTGATTCTCGACTCTTCATACCTAATGCATACAATCACCTGATTAACAAAGAGTAATTTTACACAGTGCTTCTATAAGAACTCCTTGATAAATATTCTTGTAGCTGAAACATATTTATGATTTTATGCTCAAAAAGAAACAAAAAGTTGTGAAAGGCGAGATTTAATTTGATTTTATCTGATTTGTTAGTACCGGTGTAGTAGAAACCATTGCCCGGTGATACAGATTGCCCTACGGGCAATCTGTATTTAGGGCAGGAATTTTCACTACAACTATAATAGATCAGAATGCCCGCTGATACAGAATGCCCCATGTCGGATTTCATGTCTTCGCCGATCTTATTCAAGCGAATCGCTTCGTCTATTTAACGACAAAAGAAAGAAAAATTCTGTTCGCCGCCAGCCGTCCCCAGTGGGTGTGTGGGTTTAGACCTGTACTAATGACTTTCTTTCCTTTCAGATTTAACTCCTTTGGCCGTAGGTTCGACTCCCGCTAATAACCATAATTTGTTTCATATTCTTATCAGCTATATAAACGTTATTATTATCGCATAACATTACACATATAGTCATTTAACCACCAGTTTCATCTCTTCCAACAGCAACAAACACACGTCTTTTTACGGTCTTCAACCACATTCCCTCTTTTTTTCTGACTCGTTTGAAAAAAACGAAACTTGGTTGTGCGCTTCAATTTTTTGGCTGTGTGCTTCTATTTTCTTTCTTCTGGAAGATTTCAAAGATATAGGCCTACATGTATATCTTGTTGTTATTGCGAATATTCTTTTCAATTCCAAGTTTGACATTATGATATTCAACCAACACACTCAGGGATCTGATGCGGAAGTTGTAAATCCTAACCCTAACCCCAAGCCTAACCCTAACGACTCCTGAGTGTCCACACTGCTGCGGAAGTTGTAAATCCTAACCCTAACCACTCCTCCACCCTGCTGCGGAAGTTGTAAATCCTAACCCTAACTCCAAGCCTAACCCTAACCACTCCTGAGTGTCCACCCTGCTGCGGAAGTTGTAGGCCTAAATCCTAACCCTAACTCCAAGCCTAACCCTAACCGATATAATCGTCCAACAAAATCGGCTCGTGTAAATAGGGTTTATAGCTCTCCAAGTGAGCTAAAAATCGGAAATTTTCAGTTTTAAAGTATAGGTGTATTCAAAGAACATTTGGTGAAAAATCGTTTAAAAATCCACTTTCGTTTTTAAAGAAATATCAAACAAAACAACTCAAAATGTGCCCAGTGTTCAAGCCTTTTCAACATCATGCTGGACTCCCAGTCTGAGTGAAAACAGTCGAACTTTGCTTCTTAATCACAATAATTCCAAAAAAGGTCATGAGATGAAAATAAAGATGAAATTCTATGAAATGAGAATGTATACAGTTGAGGTGCAGAATAGACAAATTGTACAGTTTTATTTGCGTGAATGGTGTGCATATGGATAGAAAGATACT
>NMRB01000525.1:92830-114016 GCA_002633025.1 Notospermus geniculatus
GTGAAATAATGACAAACTGTGGCAGGTTCGTCACTTTTGTCGAACTTTGACCTCTGTGACCTTGAAAAGTAGGTCAAATCAAAAACCCGTTATATATGTTATGTATCCTTATTAGCTACACCTATGATAAAAATTTGAAGATGATCTAGTCATTAGTTCAGGAGTTATTGTACTTTTTGTGTTTTTGGTTTCCGCCACCTGGTGGCCAAACTGAGAGTCGAATCGGACCGAAACTTGGTGTCGTGGGTCATCTGACCTAGGGGTATATATGTACCAAGTTTCAGATCAATAGCTCCAGCGGTTACGAAACGTGCCCTGCTAACGGACAACGACGACGACGGACGACGACGACGGACGACGACGGACGCTGCACCATCGTAATAGCTCACCCCAGTGAACTAAAAATGTAACTTAAGAAAAAATAGCCCCTGGCGTTTCAGCTTAAGAAGGGGTAAGAAAATGATGCCAAGAGAGAAAGGCAGTTTTTTTGAATCAGGAAACTCCACGCAAAGACATCGCGTCATGACGTCGTTGATGCAGTGACGGTCGCGTCATGACGTCATTGGAGCAGTGACGGTCGCGTGCCAAGAGAGATGAGAAAAGGGTTTAACGACAAGGGCTAGAGCGCTAACAAACGCACAACTGACCACCACTCAATGACCCGCAACAACAGCATAAGCCCTGTGATCCTTGCGGCCAAGTGGGCTAAAAATGAGAAGAAGTGTGGGCGTCTTTCATTTTTTGATGTTAAGATTTTTCAATAATTCTTGACACGCCTTTTTCTCAATCAAGAATAGCCCAACAAGGAAGGTATCGAGAAGACTCCGGCTTATTTTTTGGGACACATGGGCACGTCACAGTAATCCCATTCATAGTTATTTTGGTTGTCGATATTCGTCCAACACCACGGCTCCTTTCTGCTATAAGGATTCCTGCAGAAGTTGGACCAGGGGTCCCGTCGCGTATTCCACTTTCTATACCAGTGGAACCAGTGCATGCAGTATTTGCCTGTCCTCGTCCACTGCAAGGAACCCCTGTAGGATGTACCTTTCTTTGTTTCCTTGCACCCAATAGACACCTCTGAAAAAATAACCATTTCCTTTCACACGGAGATGAACATCCCCACTCTTTTGGATTTGATCGGGTCAACGACATTTAAGGGCGAGCCAACGTTTTGAATTTTTGAAACGTGGCCAGGCGTTGTAAATAAAAGATGTCAAAATACCATGAAAGTACAAGATATATGACGGAAATGAAGGCACCTGCGGGGGCTATAAGTCAAAAGGAATTGAATGAGATGTATCTTGGAACGCACTAATTAGCTAATAAGTTGAAACAAAAGACCAGTAATCGGTACACTTTCCCACGAAATGGTACATTTTGAGGATCAAACGACATGTGGATCATAAAGTTCGAGGTTTTTTCTATTTAGTCCACCCATTTTGACAGCAATATTTTCAACAGGTATAGAGTACTCGACATGTGAATTCCATGAATGCTGCCAGATTTTCCAAAACGGCGGCCATTTTGGATTTGGATTTTACTTCCTGGTTGTCCTTTTTGTACTGAGCGTGTATGGTGTACATGAAAAGCATGTCAGGACACCCTCGTCACCCCAGGTTCTATGGGTTTGTGACATTGTTGCCACACCTTCAACATGTTCAATGTGTCATTTACATGCTTCCTCTCAAAGAAAATTGTACCTGTTTTTCGTGTTTGGTGAATTTCTTTGTTTACGATTATGTAATGTAATTTAGCTGTAATCCTTGGGACTTTCCTCATTTTCTGTGTCTATAAAACACAGTGATCACATTGGACTATAAAACAGTCAACTGGGGTGTCTCTTTATTGCTTTTCTCTGAGGGGCCTAGATTGAAGCAATATGAAATTCACAATGACAGCTCGCCCTTAAGTTCAGATGTTCAGATGCACTAAGGTAAGCAATGGTAGGGTAACTTTCGCCGAATGAGTGAACGTCGTCCTGGGTGACCCTAAATGTCACCCAGGACACAACTGGGTGACCCTAAACGTCCCCCAGAACACGACTGGGTGACGTTTAGACCCTAAACGTCACCCAGATTGAAAATCGTGCCATTTTAAAACCTGCGTCCGAGGTATGTGGTACGCTGTTCGGTTGTTCGTGTAGGTGAAAACGAATTCTGACATCTCCATCATCGACAAGCTCAATGCCAGGCAAAGATTTCGCCAAAAGTTCCTCTAAGTGTGACCCACTTCCTCATCAGAGGAAGAAGATGCATATTGGTGTATCAAATCAATGTTTTACTTTGGATTTTATGATGCAAAAACGTCAAAGCCACGTTTGTTAATTTCCATGATTTTGCGAGCGCTACCTGACAGACGTTCCACTCTCGATCGCCAACCTCAGACGCAGGTTTTAAAATGGCGCGATTTTCAAACTGGGTGACGTTTAGGGTCTAAACGCCAGCCAGCCTTGTTCTGGGGGACGTTTAGGGTCACCCAGTTTTGTAGTGGGTGACATTTAGGGTCACCCAGGACGACATTCACCCATTCGGCGTAACTTTCCAGTACGATTTACAAAGCCCATAAACAATCAAGGCAAAATTTTCTTTCAAGACGTGGTTTTCTACTACCTAAAATACAGTGGGATATGAAAATCGCAAACTTAATTCATTTTTTTGTCTGAGTGGTATGTGTCATAAAAAAGAAAGCATTACACCCCTAGCTCGAGAGATGAATACCCAATCTAGATGATCGGAGATCTGAAAATTGATTTCAGGATTTCATGTACATTAAAGATAATGTATCACGACTTCGTTGTTTACATTTAATGTTTGTAAACATGGATGTTTACATTGTTATTTTGGAATTTGTGGGGCATGCCAACCCACCAAATTGAATATTTTCAATATCAAAAGAATTTCTAGAGGGGTATATCACCAACAAATTACATGTACTCATAAGGCAAAGAAAGACTGGACATAAACAAACGAAATGTAAAGAAACAATGATTTTCGTGGCCCGCGAAAATATCCGTGATATATTATCTTTAAAATGCTTTTGTCTGCGAGAGACATCACAGGAGCAGAATAACAACTCACCCGGACACATTGGAACATCGCAGTATTCCCACAAAAAAAATGACGCCCAACGTAACACCACGGTTCCCTTGAATTATCCGGGTTCCTGCAGTATCCACGTTCGCCATTCTCAGCCGAAGCAGCATCGTCAGGCGATATGCCAAAGATAACCTTCGACCACGGGACACACGGTTTTTTTCCGCTGTTTTGGACAAGCACTGCGTGCCTCTATATTCGGTTCCTTTGACTGACATCCGGCACTCTCTGGCAGCTGAAAAGGAGTCAAAAACTCATTTCCACATTTAACTTTTAATGGTGTTTAACTTTGAAACCTTGGTTCTCGTATAACCAGTGGACAGTGTGAACAATTGATGAACGACCACATAGGGTCGACATGGCATGATTAAAAACCGCAAAGGTCTGCCACATTACATGACTTCTGCATTCCATTGGGTCAATGCTAGATGTGGTTGGACTGTAGTATGGCTGTTTTATATCTGCGAGAATTTTGGAACAGAAATGCTGTGGAAATTTATTTATGGTTCCCGATGTCTGTGTGTCTGTCTGTGTGTCCGTCTGTCAGACCTTCATATCTCATCTCAATGAAGAGCTACGGCTTTGGAAGCAAATCCTAGTCCAAGGTTTGTCAACCTGGGCAATCCAATGAGCTAATCATTTTTAATCTCAGATGCCTCCATCATGATGTAATCAACATATCATACTTGATATTTTGGCCGTCACGCTTTTATCTGATGGCATAACTCGGCTTCTTTAACACCTAGACCAATGGAAATAAGTTCTACCCTCAGGTTTTCACACCCTAGGAATCCAATGCACTGATTACTTTTGATCTGAGATGTTGATATCAATATCACATGGTGATATCAATATCACAAATTTGATATTTGCAGATAAATTGCCATATTGTCAACTGAGCAACATGAAACAATTCTTAGTTCATGCCTACTTCTTCAGGGACTGGTGTATGTTAAAATTCTCAGCCTCAGGTGTCAGTGAGTTCGAAATATCATGAGATTTTGATATATCAAACTTGATAATTCGAAATCTCTGCCTGTGGTAGAGGTAGAGACATGATATCACCCATACTTAGGTTATTGAGGATGCCCATTTTGATTATGCAATGACCATGATGATCAGAGGTCAAGGCCAAGGTCAAACGTGATGGTTGCGAGAACAGGCTGCCTGTCATGCCTGGGGGTCCTCTCAAACAAGCGGGAACCCTCAGACATTCATAACGTAATATTGTGTAAAGAGGTTTTGGGGTTGATTTTAGAGGGTATGTCGCTTCTGAACGACAAACTTCTTAGAAGATGGCGAAATATATGTCGCTTGTGTATTACAGAATTTATAATTCCTTACAATTTTGCTTTTCAAAGATGAGTTGGTGAAATGGCTGAAGTTGACGTTGACGTGCAATTATGTAAGCAGATTTCGATATGATCCTGCAACCGGATCGCTGTTTGGCGCGTAGGGCTATTACATTATTCGCGGTGAGTGAGAGAAGTGGCTTATTGTTGTATGTACGCAGTGCGCAGGTAGAACATGTATTACTGAGTAAATCACCCTGATGTTATTGCGCTAATTATGATTATAGCCTCATCTGCTCTCTCCCATGGATATGACCGTTAATCACTGATTGTTGTGTAGGCTACGCCATCACGTATGCAGTGCCAATGTGTTTTTGCCAACACACGGACTGCTGAAGCCTGGGGAATGAGGCCGAGTGCCACCACTGAAGTCACGCTGAATGGCAATCTCGTACCCAGATCTACCTCATCCGAGGATATCTCTGGCAAGGGCTACGACCTGACCAAAATTTCTGGTCAACCGCTGGCAGCGTGCCAAAATGTTTGTTTCACACAATATTTCGTTCTTCGATGACTGAAAAGTAGCATATATGCCTAAAAAGCCATATAATACACCCAAAATACGAAGTTGTTTGAGTAATAGAGCAATTTCAAACGAATAGTTTAGTTGGGAACATCAAGCCGCGGGTGCCAGCGTCGGTGTGATTCGCCTCAAAATTAGTATATCGCGCATGCGCAGTATTCCTGAAGTCGTCAGCCCTTTCCAGTGGTGTTGTAGGAACGTAAAACCACTGGGGACGAGTTTGGCTGAATGGGTCAATGTCGTCCTGGGTATACCTTATGTTTACCCAGGATCATCCTGGGTAATCATTTTCTTCACCAACGACGACCCTGGGTAAACATAAGGATTCTTAACTTTACCCAGCTTGGAGTTCCCGCCGAATCACGCTGATCGTTCACCTGTGTCCGAGGATGGAATTTGGTACGTTCGTCACGATGCAATCGCGAAATGCACTGTGCGTAATTACCACGTGCGAATTAATTTTTTTGATTTTGCATCCTTAGTTTGAAATTTCGTGCCTTGAAAAATCTAATATGGATGCTTCTTTCGATGAAGACGCTGCGGATGATAAAAATGTGGAAAGACTGTTGCTGTGCTGTGCTGTCGATCTTCCGGCACTGGAGGAACTTTTTTTTTCAAAAACCACGCCGGGCGTTCAGCTAGTTAAAAACAAACCAACAGTCAAAATGATCTAAATCGCAGTCTTTGACGCACACAGGCTCCATCACGACAAATGTCAGGAATGTTGTACGACACATTGAGGCCTAATTCGTGAGCACTACGCGCACGCAGTACCACTACGATCAGTGCGATTCGGCGGGAACTCCAAGCTGAGTAAAGTTAAGGATCCTTATGTTCATGCAGGGTCGTCCTGGGTAAAGAAAAAGATTACCAAGGATGATCCTGGGTAAACGTAGGTATACCCACGACGACATTGACCCATTTAGCTATAGTCACCTTGTGAATCCTGTCGCCGCCGGGCTTGTTTACTGCTTGTATTTCGTACCTCTGCAAGGGCAAGAAGTTCCCATCCAAGTGACGAACATTCACTCGTATCTTCCATACCAATTATGTTGCAACTTCGGCCCGATGAAAAAATACTAGATCATTTCTTATGCACGTGATACATGTAATATGGACTTTAGGCCTATTGCAGACTGATAGTGCCGGATGATACATATATAGTGTCCTAAGGGGCTATACAACTTGAGACTACTTACCTAGTGCGATACATATCCCTGGAAAACAAAATCAACGTCGCAGAGCGGTTCTGGACAAACAGGCTATGCATATGATATTAATGTTACAGTGGCCTATAGTGGCTGAATGGGTTATTGTCGTCCTGGGTACACATTAAGTGTACCTAGGTTCGATGTCGTCAAGTGAAATTGTACCTGGTTCCACTTTCTTGTTACAAACTGTACCCATGTTCTGATTTAGAGACCTCGGGGCGAGGTTGTTGTCGGTAACGTCACTTGATATTCTGCATGATAATGGCCGCGCAACAAGTTAAAGAAGAGAAGTTGAAAGAATTTTGGTTTTGACTAGCTTGAGAGTTTTGAACCTCGTATGGTTACACAAAAAGTTAATCAATTCGCCAGATGGACAAGAAAACGTGTCATTCTCATATACGTGCGCATGTGTCACGTGTGCATGGCCATGATGGGTGTGTCTAATCATGTGTCATCGCAACACTTCACTTCTTCCTACGAAAGGTACTGTGCCTCCTGGAAAACTCCTTTCAACCCTATGAATATCCTGGAACTCCACGTGTATTGGCTACGTCAAAAGACTACGACACTACCCCTGGAAGCTTTCGCATACAATTTCTGTATTGACCCACATCGGGAAATCAATGTACCAATCAGAGCCCTCGTGAGATTTGCCCGTTAACCTCGCCTTCAGGTTTTGGCTGGGTACCAACTAACTCTCCAGTGTGGTACAATTATTTACAACTGTAAATCAATTACAAATGACACCCAAGTTCCATTTTTTTGTTTTACATTTCGCAGGTTAATTTGAACAATTCCTACACGGGACAAGATTGAACCAGGTGTATGCACGCCGTTTGTTCAATTATTTTTTTTGAAACTATTATTTTTCCAAAAAAAGCTAGTTTTACTCGCAAAAAGTAAGTGTTTTTGTATAAAAGTACATTGTAGATTTCGTAACGCTGAAATATTGTAACTTAATTCTTTCTCGGCTATTCGTTTAGTTATTGATGAAAAATGAACATTTCTGATCGAACAACTTCATTTATTACCGTTTCGTGAAAAACGTGTAGGATTTCTAAAAAGACTCTGGTTTCATTGAAAGCAAATTAGTTTTTTTTTCAATAAGACTACATGTAAAGTTTCATTTAAAAAGATATTTTTTTAGAAGAAAAACTTCCTTTTTTAAATAAAACCATCAAATACTTTTTTCGAGAACGCTTAGTTTATTTGACATAAAACCAAGTTTTGTTGAAAAAAATGTGTTTTCAATAACACAACAACCCGCTTGCCATAATGAGTGTAAATGTAGGCCTACTCGCATTGTGTTAAATAGAATCTGCTAATTACACAAATCTACGCACGCTTGATACCAGAGGATCACGATATTTTCAAACTGACAAAATCAGACCGATAGGTAATGCAATATGTACTTACACACAGAATATAATAGAATGAGTTCTAGTTGTTTCATCATTCATACTCTTCGGAGTCTGCCTCCTGTCTGACGCGAAGCAAGATAATCTGACTGTTTTCATTAATTAAAATCTAACTAATCCCAAATAGTTACCGACAGCTGTGGACTAAGGCAAAGATCCGCTATAAATTCAATTACAATATTCAGTGAATACATATTACATGTAAATCATTCAGTGATTGCTTTTAGAGATGATTATTTATAAGATCGATGTTACTCAGTGCTGTGGTAAAGCCGACAGCACTACATGTATCACGAGAATTCTGTGACATATGAATACGAGAATTCTGAGACATATGATATAATCATAAAACCACACGAGTGGGATTTCCGAGGTAGCAGAACACACGAGTGGTGATCTTTTGCCAGGAACCCCCGAGACCGAAGGGTTTAACGTTCCGGGCAAAAGAACATCACGAGTGTGTTCTGCTTCCTCGGAAAATACCCCACCGATGCCACTTGTATCACCGCATGCATATCCGCCATGTCAGTGCACTGTTGTTTTTGTATTAATGCGCGAATGTTAGCTGCGTTAAACCTGACGTTAAGAGCTTTCGGCCCCGCGGGGCAGAAAACTCACTGAAAATACGTGCACACGCGAGCTATCTGCTGAGCAAACTGTCTCGACTGACTTTTTGCTCGGCAGATACTTCCGTGTGCGGCAGGCTGGCGCTCACAGGTCGACATTGCGTCTTGAAGCAACTCAACGGATACGTCGCAGATAAAAAATCACCACGCGCAGGTTGACATTTCAGCGATTGAGAGGAACTCGGAGTAACTGGCAGTTACCTCGAACAGCAGGTGCAGGTCGACGAATCTGAGTGGAACTGGAGACAAGTCGCCGAAAAGTATAACATGGGCAACTCGAAGCAACTCGCGGCAACTAGCGGATCCGGCAGTTGCTCGGAGACGCAAGCGCACCCATGTCGACAAAAGCGGCAACTGATCAGTCACTCCGAGTTGCTGCCATCGCCGGAAAGCTATTTGCCGCGAGTTCCTTCAAGAACCAATGTCGACCTGAGGGCACCTTAAAAGGTTGGCGACGACCACAATGGAAATTTTTAAAAGATCTACATGTATATGTGCATAAGTACATGTACATGTACCCGGTACATAATGAATATGGCAATAGTGATAATGATAACGGTAGTAGTAATTTATTACTAGATACAATTCTGCTATTAGATCAGTCTTCAACGGCACTTTACAGAACGGTAAAAGACATTTTAATGATACGAAATTATTTGAACAGTGAGACGTTTGGACAATAAAACATTTCAGATGAGACATTTCGTCGGTAAGAAGGTGTAAACGTAAAGATGCATGTTTAGAGAATAATACAACACAACAGTTAAAGAAGCACGGTGTGCAATCTGTTACCAGTATTTTGGCTGCCGACGCAGAGGGAGCCACCTGGCGGCAGCAATACAAAGTACAAAACGTAGCTACAGACCATGGCATTAAGTCCATCAGGTTTAAACAGGATTTAACGTGGAATCAAGCGATGGTCTTGTCAGCCAAGGCGTCTCAATGGAGAATCAAACGCAGCCATCTTGAATCTATTATAGCACTCGCATAGGGAATTTAAGAGCATTTTTGCACAACGCTGTGGCTTTGCTGCCTTCGAATAGCATTTAGAACACGTTCAACTGCAAATCTAGGCTTAACAGGGGATGTAATCTTCAAAAATACATAATTTGTAATTTTGAAATTGTGAATTTCGTGGACCGCGAAATTATTCAAAGTAACAGTGCCATTTTGGACTGCCGCGACAAATTCCCGTTCACATCAGGGAAACGAAACGAAAGAAAATCGAAGCCCTCTTCTGTGACACGCCAGAAACACATCCACTTTTCAACATTCGCAACCGACTGACGATTTCCTGAACATTTTTGAAAACAAGATCATGCTGCTATTGAAATGCAAGAAAATCTATCATTATTGATCAAATGTTTACTTGCTTTGATGTTATTGTGGTTATCTTAGTGAATAAAAAGAGTTTTCGTGAGTTTTGCAAATTGTGCAGGATTCGCGAGTTACACATGTATAACTACTATATTAAAGCTGACCTATCCGCACAAAAAGCCCCCATGCGACGAGCAAGAGAATTACAAACGCCCTGCAGACACCTCAAACGAAGGCTCAGAACATGATATACCCCACAACGCCAGGAGGGCACACAGTTAAAAAAGGAGTGTTAAGACAACAGTGAAAATGGGTGTTACTGTAACAGTGTTACAGTAACACCCATTTTCAGTGTTGTTACTAACACCGATTATGAGTGTCCATTACCACCCAACACCAATTTTGGGTGTTATGTATCTAACACTGTATAGTAGTGTTAAGTTAACACCCAAATGCCAAAAATACTTTTTAAAAACATGCTGAAAACGTGTTTTTCTCACAACACTGTAGAAAAATAGGTTTTAAACGTCCATTTTGGAAAAATAAAAGAAAGAAAAAAAATGTGCAGGCGGCCGGGTTTGAACCCGGGACCCTCTGCACCGCAAGCCCCTTCCAGATCCACTACACCATGATACCACTTAAAAACACGAGGGAGTTTTTGATATAAGAATGGCAAACTTTTTATTTTACATTTAAGGGACCTGCTTCAAAACAGCGTGAAGGAAATGGCAAGCAAAGTTACAATGATTTCATCACTTTGTCTTGAAGAATTAGATTTTGGCATGGCGAAATCCGCAATTAGTTATCAGTGGTAGCTAACACTACTTTACAGTGTTAGACATTTACCTTAACACCATTAATGGGTGTTCAAAATGGTTAACACCGATGGCTAACACCAATTTTAAGTGTTAGACATTCCCTAACACCATTTATGGGTGTTAAACGTTGTTAACACCGACCCTTCAACACTCAAAATTAGTGTTAAGACGTTTAACACTCTTTTTAACACTGATTTATAGTGTTATCAGACAGTTAACACTACTTTTGGGTGTATGGTTAACACTACTTTTTTAACTGTGCACCACCTTATTTGTCTTCAGGCAACAGAGCTGTCAACATCTCCTCATACCTCTCACACTACTCAAAAGAAAATTGTAGTCATTTATACTTAGACGGGAGTTGATCCGTCGATCGTCTGATTTGTAATCCACCACTCTATCCACTCGGCCAACGAGCCAGCTGACAGAGACATGACTTGTGTTTGTCATAGACGTAGACCTTCGACTTACGTAATAATACTACGAATAAGAGAAAACAAGAGAAGCCTTCCAACACGTTCGGTGGCCGAACGGGTAAGACGGTGGAGCAAAGAAAACAGGGCACGGGTTCGACTCCCAGCTGGGTCAATTTTTTTTCTTTCAGAAAATTGTTCAGCAGGATCTCACCAGAGGATGTTGACACCTCTAAAGATCGAAGGCAAAAAGGGGGTGGCGCTCTCCTGGCGTCGTGTGGTATATCATGTTCTGAGCCTTCGTTTGAGGTGTCTGCAGGGCGTTTGCAATTTTGTTGCTCGTCGCATGGGGGCTTTTTGTGCGGATAGGTCAGCTTTAAACTTGTTTTAAAAAGGGACCCTATACACAGTCCCTTTGAGGCATTTTGATGTGCTCATTACACCAATCAGTTGGCATGAGAATCTAACTCTGACATGTATTGCAAGTAAAATACGCTTAACATCAATATTTGAGCCAAAATCTATAGGTTGTAAGTTGCTAACGCCACCTGTGACGAAATGATATAGCAGGGGACTTCCTGCAACGGACTAACCCCACGATATTTAGGGATCATCTCAAAATTGCTTGATGTCCAGAGAGACGAAATTTTTTCGTCTGGGGGAGGGGGTCAGCACTTTCCTGATCAAAGTGAGTATCCATCTCGCTAACATTCTTAGCACTGCCTCGGCGTTGCGGTCTTGGTTGCGATACCAAAACCGCTCAGGTTGGGCTAAAATTCCGTCCAACCCTCGGCACTTAACAACCGCTCGGGTTGGCCAAATTTCCGTCCAAACTCCCGGGGCTTAACCATTAGCGAGTCACTAATTGACATTTGTCAGAGAACGGGACGATAAAATTTGTCGTAACTCCTCTCTGAATCGTTTGCACGTCATAACGTATAAGTACGAATTCAAGCAGTAGTTGAGGTTTTCCGAGAGGATGCCGGCATTGAGGCCAAACCGTTGCAACAAGACAATGTTACCAGTGATCTTGCCATGCCAGCCGTGCCAGAACATACCGTAGGTCGAAGGTACGCTGAATGCAATGAAGGCTACGGTGATGACCACGGTAGTCCGGGTTATGGTCTTCTCTCTGGCTGAGCGCGAAGCCTTCTCTTGTTTAGACAGCGTGGAGGCACGGTTATTAAGATGAATAGCGAAAGCAATCCCCACGTTGAATGTAACCAGAAATATTATCGGTACGTAGTAGACCACAGATGTAAATATCTCCTTAAACATGTTATCCATTGGGGGATAAAAGTGATAGGGGCATAACCATGATTGGTACTTTTCTTGCTCCTTTCGGCCTAGTTGTATCAAACCGTACCCAATCCAGAATATGAAGATAAAAGCCACTGAAATCCGCGCCCGACGCATCGTGTTGATGACAGCTGCCTTGAGCGGCCACGCCGACGCGACGAAACGATTAAACGCCATCGCGACAAGAATCCACGGTGAAAGCGAAATCCCGATGTAAGAAGATGCGACATAGAAGAGGCAGTAGTAGTGCTTAACTTGTTTGTTTGTGAAAAGGGACGGAGCCATGATGAGCAAGTACCGTAGGAACATTCTGCCGAATATGTAAAGGCTGTCGCTCACCGCAAGACAGCGAGTAAAGAAACATGTGGTGTAAGTGGTATATTTCTTTTGACTCATCAGGACGTAGCTCATGAGGTTGCCAACCAAGCCGATGATTGCTAGAATTGGTGGGAATACCTCCGTCACGAGGAATACCACCGTGTCGACGATCACTTTTAGGGTGGGGTCCACATCAGTCAAGCGCGTCTTCGGTAGCGTTGTCCATTCTTTTCTTTCTCTGTAGTGTTGTATACTTCCAGGGGCCATATTCATAAAACCCTGCTAAACTAGCAGCCAATTAGGCCTTAGCAGGCTGCCAAATGCCTAGTTGCCTGCTATTTTCATATTCATAAAACCCTGCTCGGGACAGTGGGTGAGGTCAAATGTTATAGTTATCAGGAAAAGTTACAGTTAAAGTTTAGTTAACTAAACCTTAACTGGGAGATCTGACCACCGTCCGAAATGTTTAGTTAAGACCGCCCCATCAATGGGGCGGTCTTCCTTGTTTTTACTGAATTTCTCTCTCTCTCCCTCTCTGGATCTCTCCATCCAATCTGCGGTTTCACCAGGATAACTAACGAAAAACGCCATGTATCGCGGTAAAACTTTCAGGAATTATAGATATGCACATTACACAGAACCCTATTGATTCTTGGGGTCATCCGTGTACAAATAGTGCGAAATTTGGGTAAAATTTGTCATTTTTTCAAACTGTTGACTGAAATGCCATCTTCAGGCAATTCATAGTACTATTACTATCACTTACATACAGCATACAGCTAACATTACACATGTGCATAGTTTGTTCATGTATGCTGAAGATGGCGTTGTGATCACCCTGGACTGGTTCCTATCTTGATTGATTATTCAATGGATGTGGGGAAGAGTCAATCCCTTTGTGGTCCGCCACATACCTGTTATTGGACCCTGTTGGCAGTACATAGCACATAGTTCAGTTTATCACTGAATAGTAGTGACCTTTACAGCTTCTCCTTCTGAAGTTAGTAGGGAGAAGTCAAGTCTCCCTCTTTGGAAAAAAATCTCTCTGCTTTTAGGAATGGGAGACTTTTATTCTCCCTATTTCAAAAACCTGGCACCAACCCTGGCCGTTCGATAATTCTCGATCAATCAACTGTGTCTTAGCTCCCAATTTCCAAGGGCGGTCTTTCAAATTGACTGGTAAGTCAATTTCTAGTTAACTTGGTGTTAACTACAGGTTAACTAAACTATAACAGATTGATAAGGAAAAAGTTAGTTAACTAGTAGTTAACGCAAGCTTTCCAATTTTGATTTAACTTTGCATTACAGAATGTACAGTAGTAACAGTAACGCCTAGGCGTTAACTGATAGTTAACTGGGTTGGGTGGTCAAATGTTTCAGTTAAGGTAAGGCAGCCATGTTGTTTATTCCAATGATGCAAGCTGGATTATCAGGCCTTGAATCGAACGAAAATGCTTTTTACCAGCAGCAGCAGCGGCAGCGGCAGCAGCAGCAATGTTTTCCTTTCAGTTAAACTGCAGAGAGGATTCCAAGAGAGGATTCACGGAATCATTACCTGGAAGTGATGGGGATTCCCCACTGTTGTTATCTATTAGTTAACTGTCAGTTAAGTTTCCGTTAACTAGCAGTAAACTCATAGTTAACGTGCGCAAGGATTTTCAGGGCTCACGTTAACTAAACTATAACCATAACTGTAACTATAACTATATTTCTTAACTGAGACACTTGACCTCACCCAGTGCCAGGTAGTTGTCAACTAGGACTTGGTTGGTTGTTATAGCAGTTGGTCGTGTCCCAAACTACAAGTAACAACACGCGTCAGTTTCACTTTCAATAGGGGTGGCATGAATTAACATTGTGGCAAGACGCCACAATGTTAATCCATTTTTCTTTACGGTCACATATAACTTGAATGATTATGGAGTGATAGCCTTTCCTGTTGACAAAGTCAGCCTCATTAAAACAGTGGCGGATCCAGGAGTTGCCGAACAGGGGGGGGGGGCGTGGAATGGGCAAACCCCATTCCCTGAGCGCCGAAGGCGCAAAGCCCCGAAAAGTTTGGGGTAAAAGTGCCAGAAACGCGATTTCCTGGCACCTGGGCAGGCCAAATTGAACTTTCTTTTTACTGAAAATCAGGGGTCTGATTATATGCCTTCGAAACATTTTGCTGCTCGGCGGCTGAACGGGGGCCCTTGGATCCGCCACTGTTAAAATGAGGTGAAATTATCAAAATATGGTGTTCCATCAACAGAACCTTTTAACACCTGGAAAGGTCCAGATCCTGTAGAATCCCTCGTTAATCTTATAGGGGCGTATTCTAGAAGCTTCCTTAAGTGTAAGGTCGACCTTTAGCTATTGTTTGCAGGGTCGAATACAAAAGATTAAGGTCGATCTTACACTTGAGGAAGCTTCTAGAATACGGCCCATAAACTTGACCTTGTTCAGGCAACTTAACAAAAAGCTCCCAGAAAGGGTCGAGTGACAAACGCGGAAGGCGGAACGCCGGATTACGGACGGCGGATCTCGGAAGGCGGAATATGTGGTTGTGTAAAAAAACACAAGCTAAGCACCGGAACGAAGCCGGCCCAATTAAGGAATAGCGTGAATAAGTTATCACAGGCGCAATAACAAATGTAGCCAAAATGTCATTGGTACAATAGGGTGTTGTTTTGTTTTGTTAACTAGTGAGTCAGCATTAGTGTACAAAATCCGAAAAGTTCTTCCACTTTCCCCGCTAAAAGCGGGGCCCCCTCGAAAGGGCTTCCTGACGTTAACAAGTCGGAGGTTGTTTACGACGAAGTCACCCTTACCCTCATTTCTTACCCTTTCAGCTTCGGATCCCAATCTCTTATATTCCTCAAGCTCATAATTTCTGGTTTTGTCTCTGGATAATCTGAAGTCCAGTTTATCCCTATCATGCCTACTGTATTCGTCAAAGACACACTCAACTTGAGTTTGAGAAGAAGTAATAACTTTGATCGGTCGAGGCTGGGGCTGTCTGCCACATCATCACTGGTTCCAATGGTTCTCTTTTCACCTAGTGAAAAGCATTCAGTAAAAGCATGAAAAGCATTGATTAACAGCTGTATCGTTCAATGCGCACTTTAAAAGTGATGGTATGTTCAAATGGAGTCATACCTATGTTTCCCGGTACCTATGTGTCCCGGTACCTATGTGTCCCCCCAGTACCCAGGTACCTATGTTTCCCGGTACCTATGTATCCCGGTACCTATGTGTCCCGGTACCTATGTGTCCCGATACCTATGTGTCCCAGTACCTATGTGTCCCGGTGTAGTAGCTGATACAGTCCCAAATGGTATAGTCCGGGGATTAAAATCCTAATTATTATAGTCCGAGGGCCACCAACACTACGGATATAGTCGGACGGACCATCACTGGGTATCATAGTCCAGGTGCACAGGAATAAATGTCCGGGGTGGACTATGTTATCTGAGGTGGTTTTAGTTATCCAAAATAGAGCACAAAGAACGACACACAAAACGATATAATACGGAAAGTCTTCTCCGAAATTCGCAAATTTTCGACCCCATGCGGGGTCTTCCTCAGGCACTTTCCAGTAAGAAGCAACATTAAAGACTGTCTTTTCTAGATAAATTGGGGTCGAACATAGTCCACCCACCCCGGACATTTATTCCTGGTGCTGGAACTCTATGATACCCAGTGATAGTCCGTCGGACTATATCCGTAGTGTTGGTGGCCCTCGGACTATAATAATTAGGATCTTAATATTGTGGTGTAGTCCCGAGGACTATACCATCGAGGACAGTATCAGCTATTACACCGGGACACATAGGTACCGGGATACATAGGTACCGGGACACATAGGTACCGGGATACATAGGTACCGGGACACATAGGTACCGGGACACATAGGTACCGGGATACATAGGTACCGGGATACATAGGTACCGGGATACATAGGTATGGACCTGTTCAAATATTCTCAGATTTATTTGCACATCCGAAAACGCTTACGTTCCTGGTTGCAGGTAAATTGTGGCCCCATTCCGGCGTCAGCCATCCGCCCTCCGGCGTCCGCCATCCGCGTTTGTCACTCGACCCCCAGAAAGTGGTCGTGAAACTCTGTTGACAACTCGGACGGCATGATTTTGGTTGTGAGACTTACTGTAATGCAATCAGCACCTGCTGATGCGGAAATAGTGCATGATACGTGTCGTTGGATGATCAATCTCGGGTGCTATTAAATCCGTTATGAACATGATTCTATCCCGTGAAAATCGATATATGTATCTCTTAATCAATTGATCACCAGTTCAAATATCAAGTGGATTACGCCTGTCTCTGAATACTCTTTCTCTCCTCATTGCACGATGCAACTCAGCCAGTTCAAGAATTCGTCTAGGCAAAACATACAAAATGAAGGATATAGTTGCCAACTAGTGACTGAGAGGTACCCAGGATCACCTCTAAAGTTAGTACACAACATAGAAGTCAACTAAGCTTAGCGGTATTTTATGAATAGGGATGTTTCGCAAGCGCCCGCTTAGGCCCTACGACGACGTTTATCTATTGTGTGGGTATACCCAAACAATAGATAAACGTCGCCGTATGGCCTAACCGGGCGCTTGCGAAACCTCCCTAATAACAACTAGTATCCAACTACATGTAGGGTTAGTTGGCAGCTAAGGCTCAAAATAGTTGCCGACTAGGCTTAGCAGGGTTTTATGAATATGGCCCCAGATCACACAGTCTACACGATAGAACTTCAGGTATACAACAGCATCCAACTTTGATGTTGATCCCGGTTTGATCTTGTTGGATGAGGCCGTCCACACTATCCAACATCACACACTCATGTTGGGTGTTGTTGAAAAAGAATAAGCATGTTTATTCTTCATCCAACAAAGCCAAACATAGTTGTTGTATGCTGTTGGATGTCTAATGTTGTATCGTGTAGACTAAGCTTCAAAGATTGCCTTGAAAGCCACTGCTGATCGTTGGTCAGAAGCAACTCAATGACAACAGACCTAACAGCCGTTCAACATCCGCGATCAAGTGCCAACATGTTGGATGATTTCGAGCATGCACATTAATTTGAACAAATGTTCAAGGTTGTTTGCACTTTTCAACGACTTTACCAATCACAGAGCAGCTTTGGGTCACATGGTGCTTGGGTCATGTGACAATCCATCAAAATGGCAACAATTTCGAACAGAAGTCCTGTGGTGTAAACAAGTTCCTTGGACAGGTGCGAACATCGCCATACAAATGTTGCATGAAAATTTTAACAAAAGTATTATCGTCTAAATGGGCCTTTGGCCTTATATACATTGGGAGAGTTCAGGCTCGGTATTGCCACTTTTTTCTCGACAGCCGGCGCCACCACCGCCGTGCGCGACACTCTCCAACCCCAGAGACTATCTACGTTGTCGGCGACTGGACCCGATGTACTAAGTACATTTTCAATCTGAACGTCAGAGAACGATTTGTACCAGCATCGTAACTCTGACGTATATCGGACAGCGCCATATTGCTCCGGGAACTACTTTCATGAAGATCAGTTCGACAAGACTGTTCAAATCTTTCTGTTTGAATGATCTAAGTCACCAATTAGGCATTGTGAATGTTGCTACATATAGAAAAATGAGTTGAAGCATGTTACCTTACCTGATGAAGGGTTAGTCACGCTATAACAGCACGTTGAACTTCGCAAGTGGTGAAGCTATAGCGGCCATTGTTGTTTGGTGATGAGGTGGGGAGGGAGAAACAGTCACCTAATGCATACGAATTTTTCAAATCGTTGCAAAATGCACAGTTAACCACTCAAACGTTTTTATATTTAATATATTCATTGCGAAATAACTCATTTTGTGCAAACGGACATCAGTTAAATAAAAATTTATATGTGAACTATTTCCAGTATGCGCAAAACAACAACCGCATCACTTCTGACCTGATCACCGACCATATGGTGGTCGAACGTAATCCGCAATATACGGACAAGGTGCTTTCAATGGCGGCCCGAAGGTTGCCGAAAGCTTCCGAGTCGAAGACGATTGAGTACATTTTGTAATGATTTTTTGTAGTTCGCATTACTGCCGCTAGGTGGCTCCCTCTAAGTCGGCAGTCAAAATACCGGTAACAGATCGCATACCGTGCTGCTTTAAGTTGCTCTCATTTCGGTATCGAGACCATGCATCTGCAGGCCAAATAAGATTTATATGATCTATATGTTTATGGCTGTTCGGGAGGCTCGAGGAGGTATGTCGGTGTGTGTGCAATGCTTAATTTGCCATGAGCTCAACAATATTGCTAACCGATGAAATCAAGCTTTGTTGACGTGATCGGTTGGCGATCGGTACTTTGGATTCCGAGAAGTTCTAGATGCGTGCGATTCTTGCTGTAAATATTATATCAAACTAGCGGCAAGCGATGTCCATGTAGTTCCAAAAAAAGACTTCTGGACAGACTGGCGACTAGGCATATTTTGACGTGTTCTGATAATCGACAGGTTAAGAAACCGCTCCGTTAACGATAACACTAAGGCAAACGGTATTTCTGACGTACATTTGTAAAAAATAACGTTAGCGTTAGTGTTACCGTTAACGGAGCAATTTCTTAACCTGTCGTATGTCTTATACCGTGTATTAAAGGCAGCCTTCCCAAGGGCATTTTGATGTGCTCATTACACCGATCGGTTGGCATGAGAATCTAACTCTGACATGTATTGCAAGTAAATTCACTAAACATCAACATATGAGCCTAAATCCGTACAAGTCCGTTGTCAGTTGCTAGCGCCACCTGTGAAGTGACCACACTGATATGAGCCTAATAAATAGCTGCCTATAAGGTCGCTTTTAAAGGGAGACATGCGAAAAATATTGCCCGGCGGGCACTAGTTGTTTTTGTTTTGATTAGCGCAGAGCGCCGTCTGTTATTCAGCGCTGCGTCACACTACGCTATGGCACATGCCCTTGGAGAGCTGTCAGTGAGTTTAGAACACGTATCTAACCAAAAAACACTAGTTTGTAAAAAACACACCCCGAGCTCAAGAATTCGTGAGCTCGGGGTGTGTTTTTAGATACGTGTTGTGTTTTTAGCAGTGAGTTTAGAACCATATGACTAAATGGCTCAAAATGTCTGTTCGTGCGTGTGTGTGTCTGCGTGTCTGTTAAACTGGCACATTTCGCTATCGTTAGGCCCAGGGGCATGAAACTCGGTGGAGTGGTAGGCCCTAGGCAGGGCTTGAAACAGCACAGAAAAAAATTGCGATTTGACCTACATTTACATGTATGCCCTCGAGGGGGCGTTTTCTGTAAAATGGAAAACCTCAATAACTTCTGAACTAATGACTGGATCATCTCTAAATTTTTATCATAGGTGTATTTAATGAGGGTACATAACATATATAAACGGTTTTTGATTTGACCTACTTTTCAAGGACTCAGAGGGCACAATCTTGCCTTTTGGTGGCACGTTTTGTAACCGAATACGGAATACGAAATTCTACTTCATTTCCCTGACGTAATGTATTTCAGGAGATGAGTATCTTGTAAGACCAAGAGGGTTATGGTACATCTAGAATTTTTAATAAAATTTCTTTTTCACTTCGTACCGCTACGAAGTGTAGAAGAAAGATAAATTTCAAAGTTTAGTATACACCGTAACTCTATCGGTCTTATGTCATAAGCTAAAAGACACTCTTGCAGTAGGCGATACTTGTGGTACCAACCATCTCAATCATGAAATACATTACGTCAGGGAAATGAAGTCCAGTTTCGTATTTCGAACTTGGTGCTTCGTCAGATTTGCGAAACCTCACTAAACCTCTCTTCGCTTGCTTGTCGGCGGCCACCCTCACCGAAAGCAGCCTTGAATGCTTTTAGGGATGGCGCTTCTGCGATACTCGGCCCCAAGCTGTTGCAATCCCGTGTTGTCTTTCGGATGCAACTCTGTCGGTAGTTCCCTGGTTTGGTTTATAGGCCTATCACGTACCTTCCGTGAAAATACAGGACGGCGCTGCCGGGTAATTTCCTATCCGTCCGTATCCTCTCGGCCATTCGTTTTCTGCCGAGCGCCGAGAAGAGTTGCATCTTGGGCAACCGAAGAAATGTTTAGGGCTTAATGTACACTCTTGTAGGAAAGTAAAAGGACAGCAAGTTATCCTAAATATCTCAAAAACCACTGAAGCTACAGCAATGGTATTTGCACCCAGTCTGTAGCAACATGTTGGGCATAGAACCATGGTGTTTTGACAAAAATCAATTTTAATTAATTAAGAGAAAAATGACATTTTGTAAAATGACTTTTTTCACAATTTTTGAAAAATCGTCCGATTTCAAATTTTCTTTCTTCATTACATTCCACTTGACTGACTGACCAACATCTGCAACTTTTCCCTTTCAAAATATCAAGAGAAAGTGCCTCTTTTTGCATTTTTCAGCAAAATAAATCCCACTCATACAGTCAAACAGACAACACCTCTAGGACAGCCCCTCTTAGCCGGGAATCTTGTTGTCATAACAGACAGTGATCAACAAAACCTGTGGTCTCCCAAGACCCTTGTTATATTGACAGTATGACGTAACTTCCTTTTACAAATAAAAGCCAATTCATGGTATTGATGAGGTTTTGCACTGAACAGACATGGGTTGAAGTCAGTGTCACTTCTCATTTGGTGCATAACGTGAGAACTGAACTGGAACTGCCTAGGCCTGCTCTTCAGAGTATAAAATCCTAAAGAGGGGCTGTCCCAGAGGTGTTTCCAGATGACTGTCTGAGTGGGATTTATTTTTGCTAAAAAATGCCAAAAAA